>BSBM01000717.1:977500-1152500 GCA_027924585.1 Larix kaempferi | reverse complement strand
ATGATGATGATGATGCTGACGATGACGAAGATGATTATGATGATGAAGAGGAGGATGAGGAGGAGGAAGAGGAGGCTCCTTGTAGAGGGATAGTGTTATGGATTCTATGTGTTATTGATGACGCTTGAGGTCTAGAATTTTCAATTAAGGCCCAGGTGGAATTCAATTGAGCTCAATATGCTTCAATAAGATCTCAAGGAACCTGTTTTCATTCTTCGATGATGTTTAATGCTTTTCAACATATCCACGGTCTTGCATGGTAGGCTGAGGATGCATTCATGGCATTTGATCTTTACAAAATATGTGTTTTGTCAAAATGAAATTCAAATTGCTTCTTTGATGAATCCTCCTCTACAAGATTTCATTTATTGCATGAATGTCACAGACTCACGGAAACTCTAAACAACACTCAATGGCATGCAACTATAACCACAAACCAAGTAGAGGTTGATTCTATGCATTGATATAGAGAGGTGGCAGTAGGCACACAATATGGAGAAACAATGAGTTAGAAAAAACATTTGGACCAAAGTACCACAATGCTTATTAATAAAATTAAAAAAAACAATTTTTGGCTTAGGAATTGTGGTTTATCACCACGTTTCTCTTCGACACTCGCCATCAAAATACGTATAAAAATAACACGTCTTTACATCCTCTTCCATTTAAATCCTCATCGCATAGTCATAAATAAGGATTATTATGCATGCACATCCTCACCTCACAATGTCAATTGGGTCAAGGCGCATAGACAACCATAAATTATCAAATTTGTCAAAGAGTAAGCCCTTCCAATAAAAATTAAGACCCACCCTTCAAGCTTCATCACTGAGTCCAATTTATGCAAATATTTTCGAAGTGGGGGAAGGTTTGGCATTAAATGGTGTAAACGTTGGGGAATAAATGGTGTAAACGTTATACAGGGGCACGTGTGCGGGTTTGGGCGCGTGCGCGCTCTTGACGTGTACGCACGAAAAATACACATGCGCGCGTTTTAGCACGCATGCATGGCCCTGTTAATAGTTTTAAAAAAAGAGTTCTCTGTTTCCCGGGAATTCTACCAAAAACACAGGTTTCACTTCTTCCGCAGGTTTCAAGCTCTCACAGGTTTCTTGTTGGCTCACACTCATTGCTATTTTGGACACTCTTTGATCTATTGGACACAAAATCACCCTTGGAATCTATCAAACATCTTCAGTGGTCTTGAAATCTAGTGGATTCATTCAAGATACCAGTTTCTATTGCAAGTGGAGATCATTTCCATAGAGGTATGGTGAATTATAAATAAGTCTTTTCATTCACAAGATTTGAGATGAGCCCATGCCTTTTTGTTTTTATCATATGCCCACAACAATATCCATGCATAGACAACAATGAATTTGACAAGAAGATTTCCCAAGTTCACATCTAAAAAAACTCATATGAACACTAGACAAGATGAAGTATGCAACCTCCTCATTGTGTAATTAGTTCCCAAGTTAATTTTGTTCTTTTCACCTCATATTGTGCTAGCAAAAAAAACCACACACTCACTAAACAAAACTAAAAATATCACTTCAACTCATCCACAAAACCTCAACTCTCTCATCTCTTATTCAATACCATTGTATGGAATGAGGATATCTGTAAGTATATGCACCTTTCCTTTCTCTATGAATCCAAATATGATAATATTCATCCATATTTACCATCCTTACAATATCCCCTCACCTTTAATAATGATTGTTTTTCCAAAAACCAAGACTTTCCCACTTCATGCTCTATTCAACATGATGATTGTTGGTATAGTCCCTAGTTCCCCACTCTCCAACACCTCCCCACCCTAGATATTGCACATTGAAAGGTCAAATTATATTCCCGCTAATCACCCTTCACAAGACCATGATCCTTGTTAGAAACCTTTGCATCCTCCTTAAGGTTTTGCACAAAACAAGGTATACATTCATTCTATTGTGATGCATTGCTGAATTCAACCATGGGTATTTTAAACTCAAAATCACATTCTATCATCTCAAGGTTTATAGATCTAAGGAAATAGTTTGTTGTTGTTTATTCAACTCCTTAATGTGTTATATAACATAGTGATTTACGATGGTAAAGGACATTGCCTCAAATGGAAGGATATACCATTCCACTATGAAGACAAAGCAATCAAACTAGGTGCAAAATTTAGAATTGATTACATTAAGGGAGAAAGCAAAAAATGCAACTAATTAAGGTTACCTTATTTGATGTAGAAAAACTATCAAACTATTCCCAAGGCATCTCTAGCCATCTCTGTTGTAGGGTGTTACTACCATAATTTTTATGAATTCATGGCTAGGCAAGACATTAGTTTCTCCTCTCTACACTTGACCAAACATCATCTATATTGATTGGAATTGTAAGGGATAATGATGTTTACTCAAACACAAATAAACCAACATAGTCTGTAGTTGTATATGTTAATTTGTAAAGTGGTAAGCTATGTTGGAATGTGTCAGGTTCATTGTATAATGGCACTAATATCTTATTTGTTGTTTCTTTTGCAGGGGTAGGCCAGATAGTTGTGTTAAAGAGACTTTTGGAGATGGGAAACTCATGAAACGCAAAAAAGAAAATAGAAGGAATCTGCCCATTGAAAAGATCAATGACTTAAGAGAAAAGACCAGGTTGGGAATGGAAATATTGAGACATGGTCCTATCATTGCCTCAGATAATGCCACTGATCCTAACACAGTTGTTGACACGACAACCTCTTGTTCAGAACCATGGATAAAGCGGTCGCGTCCAACGGACCCAACTCAAATTCCAACATCAACACAATCTCCAACCAATAATCCATCAACAAGTCATTCTGAAGTTCCTCACGACACAAGAATTTTGGGAGATGCTGCATGTGTAGAGATGGACATACAAGCCTTGCTTAATTTGCAATCTCCCCAAGAAGACCACAACCTTGTCGACCACACTCTCATTATGGCCCAATCTATGAACGAAGCACCACATCAAACAAGCTCGGGTATTCATGTATCATGTACACCCTCCCTACCTTGACTGTCTAGTGCAAGAAGAAGAACTCCTAGACATATTCATGTGGATGAGAGTGCTATGTCGGGGCTTGAAGGCAAGTTGCCAAAACGCACTGTCGAATGGCAATGCAACAAAATTGTCAAAGAATATTTTGAATCCAAAGGTGATGTATGTAAATGTCAATTATTGTTATTTTTGTTAAAGTCACATTCTTTAGCTGTTGTTAGGAGAATTTTGGGCATAAAGATGGTTAAAGGTTCAGAGGCCAATAGCCATATTGTTGGAAATCTCCAATCTACATTTAATTCGATTGGGAAGAAGTTTCGTACAAAATATCTTTGTGTGGCTCATCGTGTTTTAGCGGAATCAGTTGTAAGCAAGTCCACAAGGCAACGTCGCCTGCTATCACACACTTCTCACATACTCAAATTAAATAGAAAAACTATTAAAAAGTACTCTGTTATAAGAGAAAATCTTGACACTCCGGGTGGAAACGATTGTTGGGATTTTGTTGGTAGGTTGCCTCGTGTAGATAGGAAGCTAATTGATGTTGTTAAGGAGTTAGTACAAAAGTTTTGGCATGATCATACTAGACCTTCATCAAACCAAAGAAACATGTTAAATCTAAGGAAAGGTTCTACTGAACATGAGCCCCATGTTAAACACTTTCTTGACACCACAGAGACTGAAATCTATGAGAGATTCAAGAATGAGGACACACAATTGAACCTGGGCCAAAGGTCCTTTGAGAAATGCAAATCATGGTACATTCATATATGCATTGATTGGAACACTAGTTGTTGTAGATACCACATAGAATATGAATATTATTATGACACATATAAACATATATTTTGTGACTTGCATACTAACATTGTGCAGGGTTGCAATTAATCCATACTACCACCGAATGCATCAAGAGACTTTATCCACAACATCATGTGTCCAAGGCCTGAAGGACAAAAGTATTATGAAAAATCGTGTCTATATGGGACATGTTCTATGTGCAGTGGGTTTTCTCTTTTGAACCATTGCACTCATGAAAGCAAGGACAGAGAATTTGGAATGATGGGTGTGGAGATGCAGAGCTTTAAGTACATGACCTATCAATTAGATAGTGTCAGAGAAAGTAAAAAGATTTCATTGGTAAAGTCACAGGTACAAATGAATATTGCATATTTTTCATATTACCCGTTCAATTTATGGCATATACATTTTTCCAAAGGCCACATTGTAATATTTCCCTTGTTTCCATGGTAACAGGTGCCGGTATGTTACTTCTTGACGGAATTCTACAAGACAACTGAGCAGTATGTTCAACATGTGCATGTAGCGTGATGGCAAGATGAGCAGTACAAAAAATGCAGGGACACATTTCCTGTTGGAACCATAGTGTCAATTGTGGATTTTGCAGAAAATTACACCCTTCAGCCACAAAATGAAATCCAGAGTCAATACTACCATTCAGACCAATTCAGCATCATGGTACATATTATGTATAGGCATGGGCCAGAGAGTAGCAATGACAAGAGGATAATACTGAAGGAGACAAACTTTTACATAAGTGATGATAGAACCCATGATCTGCATTATGTGCAACATTGTTTTCGAATTTTCTATGATCAGTTGAAGGAGAGAGATATATAGATGGATCAGCATTGGATATGGTCGGATGGTTGTGCGGGCCAGTTAAAAAATGCACGAGTATTCCAATGGATGAGTACTTTGCATAAGACTTATAATGTGCCGCATATCTGGAACTATTTTGAGACCAGGCATGGCAAAGGCGAGCATGATGGGGCCGGTGCATGCATCAAGACCGCACTACGAAGGGAAGAGATGAGGTTTGACAAGGAACCTCATATCCAAGATGCACGGTCCACAGTTCAATGGTGCTCCGCAACAATGCCAAAACGAGCAAGCAATCAACAACCATCATTAGTGGCAGGACGTGTGGCGAGAAATTTTTGGCTAGTGGTTGACATAGATCGATCGCATTCCTATAGTTGCGGCACAATACAAGGAATATGTGGATTTCATTCAGTTCGAAGCTCAAACAACCACTTATTTGAAATATGGACACGAAATCTTGCATGCTTTTGCATCCCTTGCAGCAGTGGCGAATGGGATGAATGCGAATGCATGGACTGGGTTGATTAATGGGATCACGTGTCACTTGCAGTAGACCAACGTGCAGTTGTTGAAGCAACCCAATTAGAGGAGGGTCAATCAACGATTTCGACAAACTACGACCGTATCTCAGATGTTGTACAACCAGGACACATATACGCAGTTGTTGCACCGAAAGACAATGAATGGGGCATGGATTATTGGTTGGACCGGTGCATCTAAGGTAAGCAAACCCTCTACGGATCATTAATCGATGATGAAGGAATTGAATTTCCTACTGGATCAATGGTGGTTAAGGGGTAATATCTTACACTAGATGGGAAGTCAAGAAAGACTAGTGGGCATGTATTCATGGATTACAGACCAAGTTCAGTGGTGTATCACTTCACAAACTTGATCGTTGACACAAACATCCATCTTCAGACAATGTCAAGCAAGAGCTCAACCAAGGTACGCTACTACCTGCCTCATTCAGAGCACGAGAGATTGATGGAGATAATTAGCAACAGAGAGGATCCAGATGGATTTATTGAATGAGGCCAGTCAACTTTACATAAGAGAAAGAATTGCATCAAAGAATGTTATGTTCTACATCGAGGTATGTGTAGTTTTATGTTATTTCGTTGGTACATGCATTTTTTGTTGATACATACATACACACATGTCTTTGCCTATGTTTTTTATTTTTCCTATATGTATTAAACTGTTCGATGCTTCTCTTTTATGTTGAATAAAATGGTGATGTGATTTGGATCAAATTTGAGTAATCTGAGTTAGTATTTTCTTAAATATATCTATTTATGTTTGTAGCATTTGAAGATAGCGATTTTGATAGGTTCTCAAGATTAGAATTACCTAGGTTTTAGGAAATTTTTTGAAGTACATAATCTATTACAATGGTCTTGAAAATTTAACTTGGTAGATGAAACCTTCTAGGAATCCATGTATGGATAGAAGGGTCTTCCACTTGGGGTAGGGAGTTATCATAAAGTTTCAAGGGTGGTATTTTTGATATCTATACTTGAGAAAAGCATTGGGAAACTGTGAAATTCCTTATCGATCAAATATCTCTTTAGTTTCTCTCTCTTTAGTTTTGTGTCCACCCAAACCTTTCTCATGCTTTGGGAACCTTGAGGTATATCCCCAACCCAAAAAACTCTTATATTATGATGATTATGTTGGTTTAGGGTTTTGGTTCCCCGTGCTCTTATAACCCAAAAAACTCTTATATCCCCAACATTTTTCATAGATTTGGTTCCCCATGCTCAATGCTCACCCAAATCTAGCTAGATTTTGGGTTTTTTCCCTTATCCAAGCATCGTGTCATCAACCTAGGGTTTTCACTAATATATTTTAAAACATGCTCATTTATGGTTGGAGATTGATGCTTTATTCCTATAGATAACCACTTAGAGGGACTTGTCATCATCATCACCAACATCATCTCTAGGCTCCTCATCAACATCTCCATCATCATCATATTCTTCCTCATCACCATCACCATCACCATCACCACCATCGTCAATGTCTTCATCATCACAACCATCTTCATCATCATCATTAACTCTAACTCTAACCCTGATTCAATTTCCTTCTATAACTCTAGCCCCAATCCTCACCCAAACCCTAGCACTAAGCCATCTTCTTCATCATCGCCATCACCATCACCATCACCATCACCGTCACCATCACCATCACCATCAATGTCTTCATCATCACCACCATCTTCATCATCACCACCATCTTCATCATCATCATTAACTCTAACTCTAACCCTAATTCAATTTCCTTCTATAACTCTAGCCCCAACCCTCACCCAAACCCTAGCACTAAACCATCTTCTTCATCATCGCCATCACCATCACCATCACCATCACCATCACCATCACCATCACCATCACCATCACCATCACCATCACCATCATCATCATGTCTTCATCATCATCACCATCTTCATCATCATCATTAACTCTAACTCTAACCCTAATTCAATTTCCTTCTATAACTCTAGCCCCAACCCTCACCCAAACCCTAGCACTAAGCCATCTTCTTCATCATTGCCATCACCATCACCATCACCATCACCATCACCATCAACGTCTGCATCATCACCACCATCTTCATCATCATCATCATCATTAACTCTAACTCTAAACCTAATTCAATTTCCTTCTATAACTCTAGCCCCAACCCTCACCCAAAACCTAGCACTAAACCATATTCTTCATCCTCACCATCACCATCACCATCAACGTCTTCATCATCACCACCATCTTCATCATCATCATTAACTCTAACTCTAACCCTAATTCAATTTCCTTCTATAACTCTATCCCTAACCCTCACCCAAACCCTAGCACTAAGCCATCTTCTTCATCCTCACCATCACCGTCACCATCACCATCAACATATTCATCATCACTACCATCTTCATCATCATCATTAACTCTAACTCTAACCCTAATTCAATTTCCTTCTATAACTCTAGCCCTAACCCTCACCCAAACCCTAGCACTAAGCCATCTTCTTCATCCTCACCATCACCATCACCATCATCATCATGTCTTCATCATCAACACCATCTTCATCATCATTGTTAACTCTAACTCTAACCCTAATTCAATTTCCTTCTATAACTCTAGCCCTAACCCTCACCCAAACCCTAGCACTAAGCCATCTTCTTCATCCTCACCATCACCATCACCATCACCGTCACCATCACCATCACCATCACCATCATCATCAACGTCTTCATTATCACCACCATATCCATCATCATCATTAACTCTAACTCTGACTCTAAATCTAACTCTAACTCTAACTCTAGGTTCCTCATCAACATCTCCATCATCATCATCTTCTCCATCGTCATCATCTTCATCACCATCACCATCATCATCACAATCATCATCACTATCGTCATCACTACCTTTATCATCATAATGATAAAGGTGAATCCAACAAAGGGATGCAGGTAAATGATGTTGGTAGTGTCAAAATGAAGAGGAATAAGTGTGTAAAACATAAAATCTCTCTTATGAGGCTAGTCCTAGGAAATGATATCAAAATGCATGAGGTGGTGGGAATGGATTCCCATGCTCTTGTTGGAAGATTTCATGGTAGAAAGGTGGGGGAGTTGTCTCTAAGGGTGTAGTTATAGGAAAGATGGGCTCTTAGGCTTGGGTACATTCCTAATTTATTTATATCAACTACAAGTTACCTAGGGTTTCTGTTCATATATCAAGAGGATTTTCAGGAATATTTTGGCCCATGATTGGAAGTGGGAGATGATTTTGCTTATGTTATATATTTTTTTGTAGCCCTAAAGTCACAACACTTTGTAATGTAAATATCACTCCTTAGTTTGCTTGGTTAGGTATGTTGTTGCTGAAAGGAAAAGATGCAAGACCCATTCAAATACAAGGGACTCATATTGAGGTCACTTGGTGTCTAGAAATAACATCTATATGTATGTGAGAACTTTTCCATAATATTCTTATCGAAGACAAAATCATGTATGCAAAAATGTAATAAAAAACAAACTCATATACACAAGTGCAGATCCATCTATTAATATGCAAAAATGATCCAATCATGTACACTTTTTGGAAAAATGGAACATTGTTCCCAGTGTCTATATAATAGCAACTTGTGCCCCGTACAAAAAAAGGCAACTCGTGCCCTATACAAAATATGTCCCATGGTGCGCTATACAAAATATGGCAACTCGTGCCGAAAATGCCAAATCGTGGCTAGTGTACATAAGAGGGTCTCTCAATCCTCCTTCCCACCCTCGGAGCTCCTAGGTGCATCTCGAAAATCAATCTTCCTCTTCTTCGTGCTGGAGGAAGCTAGGTCCTTCCGACATCTTTGAGCACGTCCCCCTGAGCCCTAAAACGACAACAATAATATGTCAAATTTTCCTGGCAATTATACAAGTATAAATCATAATTTCAAAATAAAAATAGTTTTCAAATCTTGGATAACTCACCGCATGCGAGACTGTAAGTCGTGAGGGGGTATCCCTCCTCTGTGATCCAAGTCTCTCGGCAATGCCACCCTGCAACATTTAGAACAATCAAATCAATGTTGAAACTAGATGCATATAGTAATTTCCGTTAAAATTGAACGAGATTTTGATAAACTAGTCAATCTCACTGTGAACAAAATCGGTTGGTCTTCAGGGCTGGTAGATGGAGCAGTCAGTTGGACAGCCTACTCTGATGACAGTGTGGATAGTAAAGGGGAGGATGTAGCCACATCAAAGGTGGCTACACCACTGGGGGGAGCAGTGGAAGAAGGGGGGGTGGTAGGAGGAGGCATGGACTGGGGTGGGTAAAGTGGAGATGGACATCTAGGGCTATAAACCCCAACTGGTTGCAGTATGGATCGGGGCACCCTGGAAGGGGAAGCGAGTGTGGTGGGGGAATGTGGGGGGGGGCGAGGTCTGTGTTGCAGTAGAGGGATGGGTGATTGTGGATGGGTGGTGTGCCGTGGTTGGATGGGGGAGGGTGGGAACATGGGAAATTGATACAGAGGTGGAGATGGATATGATACGTAAGGGGGAGCTGGATGGAACTGTGGTGCTATATAGGAGGGGGGGGGGGACTGGATGGAAGGGGTTGGGGAATGGGGCATGTATCCTAGGGGATACAACTGGCATATAGGGTGGTCGAAAGGTCGGGGAGGGAGGAATAATGGCACTGGCAGGCCGAGGTGCTTGCACTTGCATACACATTTATAACCTCATAGTTTAATATACAAAAATATAAATATACATGGACAAGTCAACGCATTTGAAATTAAATTTATGTTTTGATACACACAATACCTACGCACGGGGAGAACTGCTGCTCCCTTGTGGCGGTGGCTGGTTGCTGGAGCCTACGGACACCTGTGAGAACACTACAATTTTTAGACTGAATTTATAAAAACAATACTAACATTATTAAACACAATTCAAATGAGAATGACAACGATGGTACTTAAAAAACATGACTGCAATTAATTTATATTCAAGTTAGATGATATTCAATATTCTGAAAGGATAGAAGGTGGCATGGCATGAAATTAAAATTAAATAAGGTGAGAGGGAATAGAATGTGACATGGTGATCTTTTCCTTTTCTAGAGTCATCCCCATGAGTAGGTGAGCTTTTCATTTGGCCCTAGAGAGATGTGCAGTGCCTCATAAGCGAATGGAATTCATGTCCATTTACAAATTTGAATTGGAAACCTATGTAATGTGTTTGGGTTCTTGATTAAGAGTTCCTAGGTTTTGATATCTTCTTATAGATTTGTAGTTTCCTACAAGCTTGATTCACCCAGTGGAAAAGTATTTGCATCCCTAGAGTGAGGATCTTCAGTCCCTTTATTTCCATAACATTTACATCATCAAATAAAATGGCATCTCATTGTTTAAATTTGCAAAGAGGTGTTAAATAGTAGTTAAGTTAGTGTACATGTTATTTAATACACTTTAGAGTGTTGATCGTTAGAAAAAGGAAGAAAGAGAAATCTTTTTCATGATTAACTTACTTACAAGCTTGAATGTGCCATGTTCTTTTGCATTGAATGAGTAATTATGTGTTCTTGATTGAATAGCAATGTTGTCAAAATGATATCACTTGATTGAAATCAAAGAAATCTTGAGTGAAATAAGTTAAATGAGTATTCTTGATGCCAAATGTTTTACCAAGTTGTATTTGAATCAAGATAATAGCAAGGCCCCATAGACCATATTTGTAAGATTATCGCTCTTCCTTATGGGCCTTACATCATTTTCAAAAACTTTAGTGACAATACATGTGATAAGTTGTTTTACGTTGTTTATATGTCTTTCCTAATAACATGTTCTAGGAGTAGTAGTATGATTACTTTCAGTCTCAAGTATTAGAATAAATTGGAAATCCCGTGATAATAAACTAGGGTAATAAGGACATGAGAAACATCAGGTTCTTGAATTTCTAGAAGCTTGGCCACTATGATTATCTTTTTCCCGAGAGTTTTGCACAATGCAGTGAAAATTCATAGCAATAAATAGTTTTCCTATTGGTCTCGGTGGATGCGAAAGTGACAAGTACAACATCTCAGTGAACTCAATTGATGCAACAAAGTAAGGAGAAGCATAGAAGTGATTTGACCACATTTACCATTAAAGAACCTATTAGTAGAAATGGGGGAAACTGATAATTACCATGGTAATATATTCTCAAAGTTTAAGCTTGAAGAACACATGGCATAAGGGCATGGTAGCAAAGGTTGATTTGGTGTAGAAAGTGATGGGCATTGGAGCAATTGGCACACCTATTGAGATAAGAGTCAAATGACCCATACTGTGGTCATTTGAAGATGATTTGGACAAGGAGAGTACATGGCAAATATAACTTGGATGACATGGTGACAAATGGCAAAACAACAATAACACGCATGGAATTGGTCAATCACAGGAAGAGCAAGCAAGCATTGGATGGTAGTCTGAGGATGAAGGACACTGCGGTCATCACCAAAACCCTAGCTGCGGGCTCATCATTGGTCAAGTAAGAATGATAGATTTTGGAAATTTCTCTCCCATTTGTATAATCATCAGAGGTCTAGGATGCCTAAAGTGAACATGGACAAATGTTTATAGTTTTCTTAGGTTTTCATGTTTTATAAGGTTTCATTTATTTTTTTTGGTGGGATTATATGAATTCATAGCTCTCAAATAAATTAGACAATATTATAAACACAACTGTAAAATACAATGATAATATGGTAATTACTCAGTGCTAATTAATTTGTAATTACTGAACACAAATTCCTCGTAACTGGATCTAATTATTCAAAGTAAAGAAGTTACCTGTGTGTATGGTGCCACAATCTCCTCTACTTCCGCCATGGCTCCATCGAGGTCAAAGGAATTGACGTCCTCCCACCTGGGGGATGGAGACCCAGCACCGAATAACTGAACATTAAGACAAATAAAGTCAACAATGTTTAATTCAAAGTTAAATATATTAAACAATATGATATCAAATAAAATACAACAAATACTTGAACATTAAATAAAACAATAGCAAACCTGATCCATGAAGCTCCCTGTGGCATGCTGTTGCGTATCACCATGGCAAGAATGACCACAGTGAGAACACCGATGTGTCATTGTTCTAGCAGAACTAGAAGGCCCTTCCTAGGTTCCACCTGTACCCGGCATGTCTCAACCACCACCCATAGATTGTGCAGCTGTCTGTGTCTCATTGATGTCCTCCCGACTCTGGGAAGACATGGCCACAAATTTGGTATGTCTAAGCAAGTCATGTGTGGCACGTCTGACGGAGTCATGGATCTCATCTAGATCGCTACCAAACCTGGGTGGATGAGGAGGGGGGTTTGGTTCTCTCCGTGGTGTAGGAGGTCCTCTAAGTGGGTTGCGGTGCGCTTGAGGTCGATCTTGCGCAGAGCCAAGACTGACACCCTAAAACTCAGTGATGTCAAAATAGTTGACATGGTACCCTAGCTCAAACACAGCCCACAATTTCCGAAGGAAATACCGTGGGACCTCCAAATTGTTGCACGGGGGCCTGTCAAACACCATGAACCACCTCTTTCTCCAGTTATCTCTCCATGGCTGGTAAATGCACCAGTCCATGCAAACTTGAGCCCTCGTCACCGCTGGAGGCTGTCCCGTCGAGGGAACTATGAACTTGCTATACAACTGGGATTTGGTGATGTTGAGGTCTTTTATTTGCTCTTTGGACAACCCAGTGGAGTAGTGTTCCCTCATTTGAGCCCTGTATTGTCTCAAGTTTGTTATCTAACTGTGTGCAATATTGATTGATTCAATAATGTTTTGAAGTGATGAAGCCAAAGAAACCCGAGAGGGTTCCTTGGTACTGTTCAATTCATTACTTAGTGCCCTCAATTGATTTAAGTCTTGGTGTAATTGATCTTTAGGGTTTTCATTTGGTTCATTGTCGGTTCCCATATTGTCTTCTGGAGGTCAGGTTTCATTGGTTTCATCAGATGGTTCAGGTGTGTCTGACATCTTGTTAGGTGTAGATGGTCTGCAATTAAATTTCCTTGGTTTTTTAATGGATTGTAATTTTTTTTTAAAATTAAAATTCAAATAGAAAACAAAAAAAAAACAAAAATAAACACAAATTTGTGCTTTGAGGAGCACCTACCTGGAGAAATGGATGGCACTGTGGTGTAGGGGCAATTGCTTGGTGTTGAGGACGATTTGGGTGCACGAAGACGCTTTCGCGTGGTTGCACAGTGCGCTCGCAAGTTGGAGAATGGGCTCACGGGTCTGTCGAAAATGACAAACCTGTGAGCTCTGTTTTTTTATAAGAATACAGAGGCGCGCACGTGCCACTGACGTGTGCGCGCCATTTTTGTGCGTACGCGTCAAAGGCGTGTGTGCGCCCCTTTTGTCCACATGGACATTCCGCATTGTTGAAGTAGCGACACATGCGCATCGTTTTATTTTTTCCGCTCACGCGTTGTTGTTGCTGTTATTTTGGGTACCAGCTTCGTGCGGGTACCCACAATCTCCCTCCAATTTTGACCATCTTTCACCATTTGATGAAGTAATCTAATTTATGATTCAATGAAATAGAATCCAAATTAATAATCAATTTATAATGTGCATTTATTAATCTAATTGATTAAATGTAATGTCACCATACATAGGCACATGTACAAGGGGTTGTCAATGTTGCAGTCATGTGGACACATGATTTGGATGGATCGATCCAGTGGGGTCCTATTGAGGTCCCATCAATGGTACCGGTGGATTCTATGAAAACCAAGATGGCAGAGCTCACCATCGACTCAAGCTAGGTGAGTTGATTCATCCACTTAAAATTTAAAAAAATTGTCATCTTATAAATGTTGTACTAAAACTAACTAACTTATACAGTTCAAAATTTTAAATTTTGTATTTCGATGATCTAGACACCATTTTTGACCATATAGCATACCCTAGCCAAGGGGCCTAGTGCAGGTGATGGTGGCACTCTTGATAGTCACACAACCAATTAGGGGCCTGATACAGGGGATGGTGGCAATGGCCATTGATTTTATCACACACACACACACTATAATAATTTTTATTATTATGTATATAGATTTAATGTTTTTATGAATTGAATGGACTGTCAATTTATTTTGCACTATATTCTAGGAATTACCCATATTGACAATTTTGTGTCAAATTATGGCTATAGGCACTTTTCTATTCAGTTTTTTAGAAACATATGAATCACTCTTTCATAATATTATTGTGCACATTTGCTCCCCTATGGATAAGACTTCCAATGACTATAAATATTCCCATTTCATATTTCTAGGCGAAGAGTTACAACTTTTCAAATTTGTCAAATTTTCCCAATTTTGCACTTTTCTTGTAGGTGCATTTAACTTCAGAGAAAAAATTTAGCCACCTATAGAAGAAAATATCGAGAGTACCATAAAAAAATCTATAGCAAAAATTGATAACACTCATGACAATAATTACTCGGCGAATTTTATATCTTTTATCCGAGGCTCCATTCATCTTCTATAATTTTATGAAGTTGACTACTTTTAACTTTTGCATCTTCTCCAAACTTAGCTTATTTTCTAAAAATTGTTATCTCCCAAACTGAGCTTTCTAGAAAAAATTCCTCTAACCAAATTTGTTTATTTTGATGAATAGATAAAATGCTAAGTTCATAAAATTTTCTTCTCTCAACATCTAGGGTCGTTTTTACCTCCAAGTTTTTTAAAATCCCCAGAAAGTGCCTCGGAATAGTGGAATTTGGACTTCTTTTGCACCTCGGATTCACATATTTTGGAAATAACCCATAATCCACCATAGTTATCTATGTGCCTAGACCATGACTGCAGCCTAACAAATTCATCCCCAATAAACCCCAATGAGGTCATTGGGTACTAATTTTTAAAAAACCACTATTTCAATTTTATGTAAAACTAGAGCAAAATGGGTCCATTCTTCTCTATGCAAAACAAAATAGAACACGGTCAATAGGATTCTTCCTAATTAAATTGTGAACACTGCTCTACAACAAAATAAAACATTGCCTTACAATCTTGAAGTTGGGCACTTGGCTTCACTAAATTTATACAAGTTAGCTCTGGCCGCTGAAAAAGTAAACTGGTTTTGGATCCATAGGCACAACAACCAAGTGTGCTCGTGTTAATGCTCTTGGAAGTGATGAGGACGTTCTCCATAAAGACGTTCAGTTTATTACAAGATTGAATTAATTAAATTACTCCTTTTCTAGAAGATTAGATTACTCATGATTGAAGTCATTAAATTTAAATTACTCGGTTTGCTAGAATACTAGATTACTGCATTCTTTCTAAATTAGAATGAAGCACATCAAATTAAAATTACCATTTTGGGATATGGCTACATAAAAACAATAAGAAGAGATGCATTAATCGTTCCAATGTATCGGTGATGTTCAATGCCTTCATATTTTGGAACGTATCCTTATTAATCCAGCGCTCCCAACTATTTAATGACTGATAAGATGGATTAGCAGTCCAGTTGGTAAATTATTCAAGTTACTGTTATGGAAATATGCATCTAAATTATCTTTATATAATCATATGAATTGTAAAAGTGTATATAGTTGGGAACATGGGTATTATTTTCTATGGTGTTGTCAATCCTATGTAATATGCAATTTTTGTTGTTGCTACAACGAGGGCCATTCCTTTGTGAATTCCTCAATGATTGTTGACAGACATCAACATTACCATTTGGTTTCATTCCTTTGTTTCAATTACCATTTGGTTTAGTTGATTTATTTCAATTTCATCCTGCACTGAATACTTTAAGGAGGGGAAGGTTTTACTCAAACTTTGACTACTTTTAGGATTGGGGTGATTTCTTTAACCTTCCTTTCCTTTTAAGGTTGTGTTTTATGTCTCACATATGTTTTGGTTGGGCTTTTGAGTTATCCTACTTTACAATGTGCACCAATTGAGAATGATTTCACATGTGAAATGGGTCATTTCTGTAATAAAAGCATGCCTTTACAATGCAAGAGAAATCTGAAGAGATTCCATCATCACCGAGTCAATATGTTAATCCTTTGCAGGTTCCAACATGCAAGCGCTTTAATCTATTCCAATGATTGCATGCCTTCAACATTCAGTGTTTCCAGTGCATAGCATTGAGTTATGTTGATGTATCGAAGGTTTGCTAGATTTGTCAATGTCTGCAATTTTGAGCATTTTTTCAGATCTAGCATTACTAGTGTTGATGGAAAATATTCAATTCTTGTTAACATAAAATTATTGGAAAGATCAACAATTTCTAGCATTAGGCAAAAGATTTCAAGAATGCATATCTCGGATTTCCATGTTTCATTCACATTCAACTATCTTAGAAAACTCATACAAACTCTGGAAGGCAAGTTTTTAATCTCCATGGTATATATACCCAAAAATTTGATGTTTGTCCATTTGATTGCATCTGATAGCAGTTTATTTACTTCGTAGCAACTCATCATAATAAACTATGTTAAGCTACTCAAATTGCTGAGAGAATGTGGTAATTCTGTCAACTCCAAGCTTCCTATTCTTAATTGTTCTAACTTCTTGAGCAGTTCTATATTATCATTTCATTGCATCAAAGGAGTACATATTACATTCAGATACCTTAAAGACCTTTGATATGATATTTGCAATGGAAACTCTATCAATTTACAACATCCTGGTAAATGGTTGAAGCAAGTGAAAGAAGGTTTAGATTGGTTTAATCTGTGATTATGCTTTGTGTATGCTGAAAGATGTTGCATGGCAAGTTGTTGTTTGTCTATTCACATATAAATCATTGTAGCAATGTCATAACTGATTTATGGATTTGTAATTTGCATTTTCAAAGTATTCTTACTCTACTTGCTTGAGATATGTTCATATTTTGATATGCAATGCTATTCATTTAAAAAAAATGAAAAGTAGTCTTCTGTGTTCATTCCCTTCGTCACTTTGATCGTTTGGTGTGTGCTCCTTTGTGATGGTTTTCAACTATGGTCTAGGGTGATGAGGATTTTCAACCATTCTATGAGGAATCAAAATACATAGCTAGAGAAAAAATACATCTCCTCAAAAGTATCAGAAGTACTTGATTAAATTATAAGGAATGAGAGATATGTATACATATTAAATAGGCCCATAGATAGTTGTCACAGCTGGGCAAATGAGAGTTCCTATGTGAGCTTAATGTTGAAATATTGTAACTTCAAAGAATATTATATTTGTATATTATTTATTCCGGAGATGTTCCATACCTCCGATGTGATTATACTATAAATCCGGAGATGTTTATTCCTCCGATTTTGGTGTGGTAACTAGGGTTATTAGACCCACCATGTGGGGGTCGGCCCAGTCAGTTATAATGGGGTATTTAACCTAATGGTTAAATACGAGCCTACATGTACTTGTGTAAAATACATATCAGAGTAGTGTATAAATAGAGGAGGTGTGTTCCTCATTTGACACACACACACTTGAGGATAGCACACTTGTGGAGGAGAGGTCTGCTATTGTGGAGGAGGAGATCATGTCTCAGGGTTTCATCTTTGTATATTGCTGGTCATCTATATTGAGGAAGCTTTGCTGGGTTTTCTACCCCATGAGGGTTTCCCAGGATAAATCTCTGTCTCTTGTGTTTATGCTGTGCTTGTTGTTTCTTCAGTGATCCTGTATATGCTATTATTGTGAAATGGAATGTAATGCTGCTATTTTATGTCTTATCATATTAAATCTTAACATGGTATCAGAGCTAACCTGAAGGAAGACAAGGTATGGCACTAAAGACACTTGCTTTACTTACGACAATTTGAAGGTTAGGGTTTTACATAGCAAAAACCAGTCATCGTAGCACTTTCGCTATAAATCCGTTTTGGCGAAGTTTTCGGATCTGAAATTGTTACAGGACGAAGATCAAATCTCCAGGTACCTTGTGTCCAAAGGACAACCTCTAATTCGTTGTACTTTGTGATTTATGATCTGTACAATATAGGGTTTCTGTCTCTTCCAGATCTGAGTCAAAATCAGGTGACCTTGGGAAAAAGGTCATATCTTGGGCTAGGAAGCTCCAAATGAAATTTCGTAAAAAGTGACAGGTAGTACACAGTCTGTACTATCTCAGAAAACTTTTTCAGAGGCCGAAGTTGAACCAGTGACACGTGGAACTCCATACAAGTTCGATCTCCTGTATTATCCCATAAACAGGTCATGTTGCGACACTTGGCATAAATCTCTCTCAGAGAGTCCAATTGAGATCAGACCTGTCAGAATGGAAAGATAACAGGCCAAGCTACCTCAAGAAATTTTTTCAGAGGCCGAAGTTCAAACAGTGACACGTGGCACGCCGTAAAAGTTTGCTCTTCTGTTTTATCCCAAAACAGGTCACGTTGCGACATTTGACATAACTCTCTCTCAGAGAATCCAATTGACGTCAGACCTGTCAGGATGGAAAGATAACAGGTCAGGCTATCTGAGAAAACTTTTTTCAGACCCTGTGGATTGAAAAGTTTGTATTTACACTAGAAACAATTAGGTACATATTTCTGTCAAAACAGAATGATTTTTGAGTACCTTCATTCATGGCTTCCGGAATTTAGGGCTTTGAAGAAAGTTGGAATTTTTGTAAACGAAGACCACGGCTGAATGCTACTCATCAAAATAGAAATTTAGAGACCAAGATCAGATTTTTTGGTTGGGCAGAAGGCCGGGCTTGATCAAACCCTAGTTCGGGACTTTGATCAGAAAAGTGGAAAATTAGGGCTTCTGTAAAAATGGGAATTTTTGAAATCTGTGACCATGGCTGGAAGCTCCTCAGAAAAATAGAAGCTTAGAGATTTGGATCAAACATTTTGATTGGGCAGAAGAGTGGGATTCATCAAACCCCAGTTCAGGGTCACGTCCAGTGAATCCGGAAGTTTCAAAGGCAAAATTGAGGAGTGAAACTTTGCAGTTTTCAAATTCTGAATATATCAGTTTGATCAGCTCATCAAGGCGCATATTTCTATCCTTTCGGAAGTTTGAAATTCAAAGTTTGAATTTTTGGGGTTTCTCTGACAAACCCATATCCAGCTCCAGGTCCAGTTCTTGCAAATCAAGTGGATAGGGTTAATCCTAGAAGAAGATGGATTGGTCACCTGCATAAGTGAAGGAGTTCCTGTTTCAGAGGGAGATGAGGCTAAGGCTTTACATAAGGAGATTACAAGTGATCTCGACAGGTATGACTCATCGAGGTATGTTTTGAGATTTGTTCATGATTAAGTTTATGGTATGTTTGTCTTCATGTTATTACGGTTAGTACAATCTTGATTTTAGATTTGTTGTATCACCTTAACAAAATTATGAATGCATGATAGAAGATATTCATTGGTTAGGGTGTTGACACTTATGATTGTACTAATGCATTATGATGTTGTGTGAGGTTGATGTTGTCTGCTAACAAGATATAGGTACATCACAAAAGACAAATCAGGCTCCATGACCATGAAAACCTGAAGACAAAGACTCATCCATAATCTTTGTTCTACTTACGAGGTATGTATGACTTTGTTATATTATGCTTAACCTATGAGACATGCAGGTTCTAGCTCAGGATCTCTAAATCATTGAAGAGATTGTTTAGGTATGTTGTACATAACTAAATAGGTATACTAATCCAGGTATGTTTCCCATGAATCTTACCTTGTGTTAGGATCCCTTATATAAGTATACTTGGTATGATTGGCTATGCTTATTCATAAAATTAGTAATTAAGGGATTATGCATATTATGTCTTTTATCTTGATTGATGATATGCATGAGTAAAAGAATACTTCCCTGAAATCTTGAATACTAATTAACCATGACTATACATTTTCAAGAATTTAGAACTATAATGTTTTGATAACATTTAGAACATACTAATGGGTGTATGTTTGTGTATGAGATCATGAGGATGACACTTGAACATGCACAGTGGTACAGAATGAATAGAAGTTCAAAAGACATACAGAAGATCAAGCGGGAGGAAACCACACAAACATAAAAGATAAGTATTTGAGTTGTTATTTGAAATAGTAAATGATATTGCCTGTAATAGATTGTATGCATATTTGTATTCCTATAATATATCATGCTGAGTGTAAATATTCATAGAACATTGAACAGTATACTACTAATATGCATATGATTGGTAAGTTGGACAAACATTCCATTGTTGCTTGTCTAGAATGAAACCTCTTTGCTGACATGCTGAGAGTTGTGCACACTCTCGATAGTATGTTCTGGTAGAGATGGAAGGCATCTAGATAGCCACTGTATGCATACAGGATATGGGAAAGTGTTGTGCCAAAGTATTGGTCAAAATAGTTGCATCACTATGTAAATGATATCTATATGCATAATAGGTTACCATGTCAATATGATTTGATGATTATGAAGTATTACTAATCCTGTACTTAATTTTGATTTGTAGGAAAGATCATGATGAATGATGAACACTGAACAAGCAATGGATGTTCAACAAGAAGATTTACAAATCAAACAAAATATAGAAGGCTCATGGCTAGAAGATTCTCTTAGAAAGAGGAAGAGAATCATGATGAGATGTTTGCTCCAAGTGGCTAAGATAAGACCATTCTCTTAATGGTGTAATTAAAGAAGAAGTGTGAATCAGGTTCTATATGGTTCCCAGGATCGATAATCAATTGATGAGCTTAATGATCACCATGGGTGATATGGATCTCAACCTTTGCTACAAGGTTGAATATGGATTCTATACACATATGACATGGATGCAAGAAGGAACTCACCACAGAGTTTGAATGATATTAAGGCTCATATTAGTAGACCCATCTAACGAGAGATGGCACAGATAGATATGCAGAAGATCATTCAATGCAGAAATGAAAATGAAAGATCTCAAATTGACGCTTTACTTCCTAGGTCTGGAAGTATGGCAAGGCTCAGAAGGAATATTTCTCAACCAGGGAAAGTATGATGAGAAATATGACTTGAGGTGTTGGAATGGCCACTCTTATGGATTCCAAATTGAAGCTGTTAGGGGATAACTCATCAGAGTTAGTGGATATAACTCTGTACAGTCAAATTATTGGGTCATTGATGTATCTAACATATACTAGATTAGATATATGCTTTGTTGTGAATACCTTGAGTCAGTATCTAGTGGAAACTAGATGTTTTCACCTGATAGTTGCAAAGCATGTGATGAGGCACCTAAAGGATACGATAGACTTTGATCTGTGCTATCTTGGAGATCATGACTTCAGATGGCTACTCAGATGCTGATTGGGTAGAAAGTGTATCAGACAAGAAGAACACATCAAGAGGATGTTATTGTCTAGGATTAGCCATGATCTCGTGGTTTAGCTGGAAGCAGTCTAGTGTGGCTCTCAGCACAAGCAGAATATATGGCTGTTTGCTCTACTAGTTGTGAAGAAGTTTGGCTTCAGGATTGTTTGACTTAGAGATAGAACCAACTGTGATCCTATGTGACAAATAGAGTTGAATCAAGATGACATAGAATCCAGTGTTCCATGATAAGTCAAAGATCATAGGGATCTAACAAGATATGACACAGAAAGGAACTATAAAGTTTGAATTCGTAACAAGTTACCAAACATACTAACCAAGCCTCTGTCTCGAGTGAAATTTGAATACTTTCGAGACAAGCTTGGTGTAGCTCAAAAGGACCCTCCTCGAAAGGGGGAGTAGTATAGTCACTTATGATGAGATTGTCTCATCGAACAACAAGGTCGATGATGAGGTAACCTGTTCTCTACACCTAGATACTTAGAAATATTTAGATTTAGGACTCTTATGCTTAGAATACTTTGTTTTACATGCTTTTGATGATAGATGTATTGGTGAGAATACATGCTTTTGATGATAAGATGTATTGGTAAGAATACATACTTTTGATGACACATGTATTGATTAATGTACTTGTATGGTTGAGGATACTTGTACTTGTATTGATGAGAATACATGTGGGGATTGTATCATCCCCGGACTTTGGTCCCTGAATTGATCCGTAGACGTATGGTCTCCGAAAATGAAGTCCTTAATGGACAGTTGAGGGGATTGGATCATCCCTGGACTTTCAGTCCTAAAGAGAGCCGTAGACATGAGGTCTCCGAGAATGAAGTCCTTAGTGGACAGTTGAGGGGATTGGATCATCCCTGGACTTTCAGTCCTAAAGAGAGCCGTAGACATGAGGTCTCCGAGAATGAAGTCCTTAGTGGACAGTTGAGGGGATTGGATCATCCCTGGACTTTCAGTCCTAAAGAGAGCCGTAGACGTGAGGTCTCCGAGAATGAAGTCCTTAGTGGACAGTTGAGGGGATTGGATCATCCCTGGACTTTCAGTCCTAAAGAGAGCCGTAGACGTGAGGTCTCCGAGAATGAAGTCCTTAGTGGACAGTTGAGGGGATTGGATCATCCCTGGACTTTCAGTCCTAAAGAGAGCCGTAGATGTGAGGTCTCCGAGAATGAAGTCCTTAGTGGACAGTTGAGGGGATTGGATCATCCTTGGACTTTCAGTCCTAAAGAGAGCCGTAGACGTGAGGTCTCCGAGAATGAATTCCTTAGTGGACAGTTGAGGGGATTGGATCATCCCTGGACTTTCAGTCCTAAAGAGAGCCGTAGACATGAGGTCTCCGATAATGAAGTCCTGAATGAACAGGCAGGGGATTGTATCGTCCCCGGACTGAGGTCCCAGAATAGAGCTGTAGACTGGGTCTCCGATAATGAAGTCCTGAATGAACAGGCAGGGGATTGTATCGTCCCCGGACTTCGGTCCCTGAATTGATCCGTAGACGTGTGGTCTCCGAGAAGTGGGGATTGTATCATCCCCGGACTTCGGTCCCTGAATTGATCCGTAGACGTGAGGTCTCCGAGAAGTGGGGATTGTATCATCCCCGGACTTAGGTCCCTGAATTGATCCGTAGACGTGAGGTCTCCGAGAAGTGGGGATTGTATCATCCCCGGACTTAGGTCCCTGAATTGATCCGTAGACGTGAGGTCTCCGAGAAGTGGGGATTGTATCATCCCCGGACTTAGGTCCCTGAATTGATCCGTAGACGTGAGGTCTCCGAGAAGTGGGGATTGTATCATCCCCGGACTTAGGTCCCTGAATTGATCCGTAGACGTGAGCTCTCCGAGAAGTGGGGATTGTATCATCCCCGGACTGCGGTCCCTGAATTGATTCGTAGACGTATGGTCTCCGAGAAAGTGATTTTTGATGTGGTTACTTGTATCGGTAGGATACTTGTATTGATGATGTGGTTACTTGTATCGGTAGGATACTAGTATTGATGACGTGGTTACTTGTATCGGTAGGATACTTGTATTGATGATGTGGTTACTTGTATCGGTAGGATACTTGTATTGATGATGTGGTTACTTGTATCGGTAGGATACTTGTATTGATGATGTGGTTACTTGTATCGGTAGGATACTAGTATTGATGACGTGGTTACTTGTATCGGTATGGATACTTGTATTGATGATGTGGTTACTTGTATCGGTAGGATACATGTATTGATGACATGATTACTTGTATCAGTATGGATACTTGTATTGATGATATGTATACTTGTATTGGCATGAATACTTGTACTAATGATGTGGATACTTGTATTGTTATGGATACCTGTGTTGATGACGATGCTGACGATCGTGTGATGACGATACTGATGATCGTGTGATGACGATGCTGATGATCGTGTGATGACGATGCTGATGATCGTGAGATGACGATGTTGATGATTGTGTGATGACGATGCTGATGACCGTGTGATGACGATGCTGATGATCGTGAGATGACGATGCTGATGATCGTGTGATGACGATGCTGATGATCGTGAGATGACGATGCTGATGATCGTGTGATGACGATGCTGATGATCGTGTGATGACGATGCTGATGATCGTGTGATGACGATGCTAATGATCGTGAGATGACGATACTGATGATCGTGAGGATCCAGATGTTGATGTTGTTGTAGTTGTTCGAGTGCTGCAGAAGATAAAGACTCAGTACTGAAGATGTTGATGTTCCAGTATTGAAGATGTTCCAGTAACTGCTTGAGTTACTGATGATGTTGAGAAAGCTTCCAATGATTTATAGATGTATCATGTATGATGTTGATGACTCCTTGCTCATGCAGATACTGTTATAATATCCTTCTCGTTAAGGGGGAGTGTTGAAATATTGTAACTTCAAAGAATATTATATTTGTATATTATTTATTCCGGAGATGTTCCATACCTCCGATGTGATTATACTATAAATCCGGAGATGTTTATTCCTCCGATTTGGGTGTGGTAACTAGGGTTATTAGACCCACCATGTGGGGGTCGGCCCAGTCAGTTATAATGGGGTATTTAACCTAATGGTTAAATACGAGCCTACATGTACTTGTGTAAAATACATATCAGAGTAGTGTATAAATAGAGGAGGTGTGTTCCTCATTTGACACACACACACTTGAGGATAGCACACTTGTGGAGGAGAGGTATGCTATTGTGGAGGAGGAGATCATGTCTCAGGGTTTCATCTTTGTATATTGCTGGTCATCTATATTGAGGAAGCTTTGCTGGGTTTTCTACCCCATGAGGGTTTCCCAGGATAAATCTCTGTCTCTTGTGTTTATGCTGTGCTTGTTGTTTCTTCAGTGATCCTGTATATGCTATTATTGTGAAATGGAATGTAATGCTGCTATTTTATGTCTTATCATATTAAATCTTAACACTTAACTCATAGAAGCTGGCAGCTTTGGAAATGCCAATGCCAACACCCCCCCCATAAGCGAAACATAGGGAGGAAACAAAAAACAAAAGATGGTTCCCAACAACTAGGTCTGATGAGGTACCCATGTACAAACTACTCTCATAAATGGAGAAAAGGAGAAAACCTCATGGGAAAAAACTCCTCCCCAAAAGAGAGAACACAACAAAAAATGAAGGTAGGAGGACTTAAGATGAACCCCCAAGGACAACTTCCTTCACCCCAAGCATTGAACGGAGCTGAAGAAACCGAGGAGATGCAAGAGGTTTAGTAAAGATGTCTGCCACTTGCGCTTCAGTAGGAAAGTACTCCAAGTTGAGAACACCATCCTGGATGAGCTGCTGAATGAAGTGCATGTGGATCTCAATGTGCTTAGTCCTTTGATGCTCAACTGGGTTGTGAGAGATATGTATGGCACTCTGGTTACCACACCAAAGAGTAGTAGGATGATCCTATGGAATGCCAAACTCTATCAATAGCTGTCGAAGCCAAAGGACTTCTTGACTGGAAAGAACTGCAGCACGGTACTCAGCCTTAGCAGAAGACAATGCAATTGTTGATTGTTTCTTACAGGACCAAGCAATAGGAGCAAAACCAATACGGTAGAAAAAGCCTGATGTGGACTTTCAATCATCAATGGAGCCAGTCCAATCAGAATCAGTGAAACCCTCAAGCTGAGAAGAACCAGCTGTGTACTGAATACCGAACTTGGAAGTTCCTTGAATATACTTGAGAATGTGCTTAGTTGCCTTCCAATGACTCTCATGAGGATCCTGAGAGAACCAAGATACAAGACCAACTGCAAAGGAGATGTCTGGTCTTATATGAGTCAAATACAACAAACTCCCAACCAATTGTCAATACAAGGATGGATCAACATGAGGTGATGAGCAGCTAGCAATAAGTGTAATGCCTGACTGAAAAGGAGTGGGTGCTGACTTACAATCAGACATGCCAAATCTCTGAAGTAGGTCAAGTGCATACTTCTGCTGAAAAATAAAGATCCCTTCTGAAGACTGAAGAACCTGCATGCCAAGAAAATAGTGCAAAAGGCCAAGATCTGTCATATCAAATTGTTCCATCAATGCCTGTTGAACATTCTGAATCAAGGATGAAGAACTCCCTGTGACAATTAAGTCATCCACATACAAAACTAGAATCAAGAGGTCAGAGCCCTGTCTTCTAGTATAAACAGTAGGATCAGAATGACAACGCTGGAATCCTGAAGAGATAAAAAACTATCCATCTTCTCATACCAAGCTTGAGGAGCTTGTTTCAGACCATACAATGAACGTCGAAGCCTGCATACTAGAGAAGAGTCCTGCACAAAACCAGGAGGTTGCTCCATGTAGATCTCTTCCTGCAAATCTCCATGCAAAAAAGCACTCTTCACATCCATCTGATACACTGACCAGTGTTGTGAGGAAGCAAGAGACAACACAAGGCGTATGGAGTTCATCTTGGCAACAAGGGCAAAAGTCTCGGAGTAATCAATACCTTCGACCTGTGAAAAACCCTTGGCTACTAGTCGTGCCTTATACTTGTCAACAGAACCATCTGCAGCATACTTGGTCCTATAGACCCATTTGCAACGAACTAGTTTTCATCCCTTGGGAAGAGGAACAAGATTCCATGTATGATTCTTCATCAAAGAAGAATACTCCTCAGTCATGGCAGCTTCCCATTCAGGTATCCCAACAGCATCTATAAATTTTTGAGGATCCTCTGAAATGGCATGACTAATAAGGGATATACCAACCATTTCTGGCTGATTATTGCTGAGAGCAGGAGCAAAACAACTGAAATCGGATGCATCATAGCCAAACCTTTCAGGCGCCTTCCTTTTACGGAGGCTTCTCCTTTCCTGTTCTGGAGCAGGTTGTTCAACTGCAGGAGGCGGATGTTCTGGTTGATTTCCATATTCAAGAGGGGAATTCTCATCATCCTCTTGGTCTTCAAAAACCAAACTGTCAGCATGATTAGAACCAACTTGCCAATCTATGGAGAGAGAAAGGTCAGATGAATGTTTGAAGTGCTCATCAAAACGAACAACCTTGCGAAACAAGACATCCTTAGTGACAGGATCAAATAACTGATATCCTTTCATGTCTTCACAAAAGCCAACAAAAATGAGTGGTTGACTCTTCTTCTCCATAGCTTTGCATTTTTCATGCGGAATGATTTCCCATGCTGCACATCCAAATACTCTGAAAATAGAGACATCGGGCTTGACATCACTCCAAGCTTCCTCTGGAGTCATATGTAACACTGCTTTGTGAGGCATCCGATTCTGAATGTAATTTGCACAGTTCACTGCTTCGGCCCAGAAGGAGGATGACATGTTCTTGGAATGAATCATGCAATTTGCCATTTCTTTCAATGTCCTATTCTTTCTTTCAACAACTCCATTTTGCCGAGGAGTGTAGGGAACAGAGTGCTGATGCAAAATACCTTGTTCTATACAAAAGTCTTTGAATGCCTGATTGACATACTCCTCCCCATTATCTGTGCACAGATTCTTGATAGAATGAGAAGATTGCTTCTCAACAAAAGCCTTGAAAGTCTTGAAAGTGGTGAAGACTTCACTTTTGTACTTAAGAAAGTACACCCAAGGTCAGCGTGAGAAATCATCAATAAAGGTGAGTGCATACTTAGCTCCTGAAAAAGAACGAGTTGGAAAGATCATGAGATCACTATGCACCAACTCAAGAGGTACAATAGCACGCAATTCTTTCCCTTTCGGAAAGGGATCTTGATGTTGTTTTCCAAGAACACATCCTGGACAAACTCCATCTGTGCATGAAAACTTAGGAAGCCCAAGAACAAGTTTTTGTGAATTCATTTGCTGCAGATACCTATAATTAAGGTGTCCAAATCTTTCATGCCAAAGCCTACTTAATGAATCAACATGAGCAATGAAAGATTTACCATAAGAAGACTCAAAACCAACAAATTTGTATAAGCAAGATGTGTGATCAGCTTGTCCATATGCAACAACATTTTCTGCATTGTGTAGTTCATGAATGACCACATCATTGGGGGAAAATGTAACTGTTTTCCCATCACCAGAATGGCAAATCTGATAAATGGAGAGCAAATTGGCAGAGATGTCAGGTACAAGCAAAACATTGTTGATACAACCATCATCTAACTGCACAGTTCCTGATCCTTGAACATCAAGCTGTGAAGAATCTCCCACGACAATTTGGGAAATGCTACAATCAGATGGAGATGGAAGCAACTCATCAAAATGAATCATATGATGAGATGCTCCTGAGTCAAAAATCCAGTTGTCAGAGGATACATGTGAAGCTCGAGCAGATAAGGCAAGCCCTTTACTAGATGAGGAGGGTTTGGACACTGAAATATTATGCTTCTTCATAGCTTCATTCAATGCTTCAAGTTTCTGGAAGCACTTGGTTTCTGAATGCCCTTCTTTTCCACAAAAGCTGCAAGTTTCATTTGATCTCTTCTTCCATGTCTTGGAGGAAGACCTATTTGAATTAGGAGTGGGTTGAGAAGACTTTGGCTTCTGATGAGGCTTGGCGGGAGGATCACTATCCTGAGCAGAATTATTCTTCTTTTGAAAATGAGCTTTGGATTTACCTTTTGAGGTATGTGCTACAAGTGCCTGAGAGCTAGAGAGTGCATCTAGCTGTTGAAGCTTAGATTGTTCTCTTGTTAGACGTTCACAAAATAACTCAAAAGTGAGCATATTAAAATTGTCATCAAGTGCATCCATTGTAGAATAAAATGAGGAAGAGAAAACCTAATAGGGACCCTTCAGCTTGGATAGAATCAGGAAGATGCATTCACTATCTGTTTTTGTCTTGCCACATGCTTTCAATTGTGCAACTAGTGACCTGAATTTGGTAAGATAGTCTTCAATAGAAGCATGTTCATCAAGTATAAGAGATGACAACTTCGTCTCTAATTCCAAAGCCCAAAATTCATTGACTTTCCCAAATAGGGAGGTCAATTTGTCCCAGCTTGTATTTGGTGTTTTACAGGCATCAAGGTGAAACAATAGGCTATCAGAAACATGAAGCCCGATCAAACCCATTGCCTCATCCAGCTTATTTCGATAGACAAATCTTTCCATCTCTTTGGTGAATGTTGGTTGCTCCTCAGCCAACATCTTCCATAAGCCTTTTGATTGCAACAGTTGTTGCATCTTTAGCTTCCAAGTGTGGTAATTATGGCGTGTGAGGAGGTCAATAGCCCTCGACTCCACCATATTAACAATACAAAGAAACCAGATATGATTTCAGGATGCAAAAGAAGTAAAGCAAACTAGTATACCAGATCCACGCCAAGGAAGGAAACTCAAATCCGTAGCTCACATTTACGAGCTTATAGCCCAGCCGCAAGTGCAACAAAAAAATATCCAAATCTGAGCCTTCGAAAAGTGATAATACAACTAAAAAATTCTTGGATACTGAGAGGGCTGAAATCCAACTGCCTGCTGCAATATGCCTCTGCTCCTCAATGATCTGCAATATGCCTCTGAGGGGGATTCCAGAATAGATGCCTTTCTCAGAAAACATCTGAGATCTCTTCTGCATAAGATCAAGTCGTTGCTCTGGATCTGAGATAATGGAAACCTGGGTATGGATCGATCTTCAAGAATTCATCCATGACCAGAAAATTATAGTCAGCAGGGGCCACGATGTACACAGCGGCATGATCCGGAAGGTAGAGCACAATCCAGGTTTGAATTCTTTGCAGCTTTGCAATTTTTCATTGGACCCGTCAACAGATATGTACAAAAAAAATAAAGCTCCAACCAAAACTATGAAATGGAGCAAATTGATATGCCCATATCTGATACGCCTAGATGGAGAGAGCACATTGGTCACAATGTATAGATCACAGATCTAAGGCTATGATCTCAATTGGTGGAGGCAAAGAGCAGCCATGGCCATAAACAACCAATAGAGGTCGCGATCTATGGAATGAAAGAGCCACGAACCACGATAAAGAAAAGGTTGCCGCACCTTGATCAAACAACCAACAATGGTCGATTGGTAAATATCTGTATGCAGGATTATCAGCTCTTCCAATCATCAACTCTTCCAAGCAACAACAATGAGTGCAATGTGTCCGCAAGACTCCAGATAGGAACAAAGACTGATCTTTTCTTTGATAGCGTTCTCAACAAATCTGCAATCGCTACATTGAATCAGTGAATGGGGAACCCTAGCGATCCAAGCCAATCACTGATTTATAAGATAGAATACTCCAAGAACAACAACAACTCTGCAAAACCAAAATCTTCTACACAGATAGAGGAGAAGAGGTTTGCAGAGAAGGCTTTGATACCATGAAGAAGTATCAGAAGTACTTGATTAAATTATAAGGAATGAGAGATATTTATACATATGAAATATGCCCAAAGATAGCTGTCGCAGCTGGGCAAATGAGAGTTCCTATGTGAGCTTAACTCATAGAAGCTAGCAGCTTTGGAAATGCCAACGCCAACACCTTCGTCACTTTGATCGTTTGGTGTGTGCTCCTCTGTGAGGGTTTTCAACTATGGTCTAGGGCGATGAGGATTTTCAACCATTCTATGAGGAATCAAAATACATAGCTAGAGTACAATACATCTCCTCCCTATAAATTTTATTTGTTAACATTATTGGTACCTAGGATTACATAAATTTCAGTGCTTATCACAGACTGAATGTTTGCCTATTCTCTATATGCAAGTCGCACAACCTGGCGAAATCTGTCTTATGGCTTGGGTCTTGGGTTAACTCTTCAGCTATTTCCCATAATTTTGTGTATTTTTCGTGAGCGAGTTCTTTAGGTTGAGAATTAAAACTTGCACGCATTTAATTTTGAAGAATGAACTTGTAGTATGAGGAGAGTTTATTTATTTAACGTTTTTACATCTTTGATTCCTTGAGAGCTAATCTAGGTTATATATGTTGATTTTGTCTCTCTTTTATACAATCACCACAGGATTTGAGATGGTTTGCAGCCTATCCCTGGTAATAGGTTCCACTTATGGATTTGGAAGGATGATCCATTTCATTTCCCTCAATGCTATCATTCGGTAAGTTTACTTGCTTCAGAGTCAATATGAATATGAATATTGGTTTTATTTCCAAATTCTTTTGGGCATACTAAATACTACTATTTCTTTTCTATTATGCAAATAATGAAACCCTACATGGCGATTATGAACCATAACAACTCCAGAGCATTACTTCAGGTATTCCCATGCTAACGTCTAATGGGTCTCTTAAGATTGGGGATATTCACCTTATTCTTCAATTTCAATACTGGGTTATTAAGTATAGTTTATTTAAGATGAGAACCCTTAGCGGGGGTTACACTATTCTTTAGGATATGATTTCTTCTTTTACAGCTTCATTGTTGACCGCTGATGGCCTCTAACGAGATCAAGATGTATACTTTATTATAATTTAAGTAAATATCCTTATCAGGCTTTAAGTAAGTAAATATGAAGAATGGCTTGATTTTTTGACATGAAGAACACTGCAACTCAACTCCCTATCTCCATCTTTCATTTCATCTCTGCAATAACATTGGGTAATATGCTCGTGATGTTGCGGCTCCTTTCTGATCCTTGCATGAAGTGAATTCCTTAGAGATACCTCCTACCAGGCCTGGAATTTGACGTTCCATAGAACGTTTTTTCATTTTTAAACCGTATTTGATAGTTAAAATTTTTTGTAACACATCAACTACTACGTCCAGTAAAAGTTTCAAACCGTAGATTTGACGGTTACTAGCTTACAGCTCCCGTCATAAGTATTTGTGTTTTAATAAGTATTACTTATTAAATTTTAATAAGTGTTTGAGTTTGAGGTTGCACAGCCATTGGCGAGGGACTCGCAAGCTATATTGCAGGATGGAGGAAGGAAACAATAAGGAGATGGATTAAATTTAACTAAGATTAATTTATGGTATGATGGTTGTTTTGGTTATTCAAGGTTTGGTGGTTTTATGATTGAAATTTATTCCATTTGCATGTAGATTGACACTGTTGTAATGGGAGTTTATTGCATTGTTTTAGTTTTTGGTAAGTTTTCCGTGAAATTCCTGTTGGAATTATAAGTTTGCAGACCTAGTGTGTAGGAGCAACCAAGCTCTTTATTTTCTGCTTCGAAATATTCAGAAATTGCTGAAAAGGCTAAGTGTTAGCATTTAAAGGGTGACGATAGTGACTTCTTGAGGTTTTTATTACCTGTAATTACAAGTATAAATAAGATAAGCCCGGTCTAAAGACCATCGGGAGGGCTAAGGTGGAAAGTAAGTGTCACCTCCCTGTATAGAAATAGGATTCAGAGATCAATTGAAACTTGAAACCGAAGCAACTTAAAGAGGATTGGTATAAGTTAAGTTTAATTTTAAATAACAGGGAATTAGTATATAGTACCTCACGTGTAATTTTAAATTAAAATAGTAGACAATATACAAATATTTTATTTGACGGTTTGTAAAAATACATAAAACGTAAAATGACAGGTTGCAAAAAACTATACCCGTCATCAATTTTCCAATTGACAGGCACTTAGATTTTGAAATTCCAGGCCTGCCTCCTACAAGTAATTTTATTCGGCCTGGAAAGGAGGGGACAGGATAAATGATGTACATGATCGGTAAATTCTCAACATAGTTACTTTGGATATGCACCAGAGACTATGGAACACTTAATTCAAAGCTTTCCTAAAATGAGTGAAAACATTTATCACAAAATCTCTTTATATTTTTTCACGAAGAATCAAAGAAAATGAATGAAACCAATTATTACAAGGTCCTTTTTCACGTTAGAATAGATTATTCAATAATAAAATCTATGGAACACTTAATTCAGAGACTATGGAACACTTAATTCAGAGCTTTCCTAAAATGAGTGAAAACATTTATCACAAAATCTCTTTATATTTTTTCATGAAGAATCAAAGAAAATGAATGAAACCAATTATTACAAGGTCCTTTTTCACGTTAGAATAGACTATTCAATGATAAAATCTCTTTAATGAAAATTCAAAGATTATTAATAAATAAAAAATAACATGATTTTGTGTAACTTCAATAAATTTAATGATTTTAATTTAATTTTAATTACTTTTAATTTATATTGAATTTTCAATAACGAAAACACCTAATCCATAACTTTCCTGAAATAAAAATAAAAAATATTATTATAAGATATTTTTAAAATTCAATGTATGGAAAGGTAAATAAATTGAAAAACTAAAACAAGAGCCTATACTAAAGAGGCACGGTTACAACTATAATTTTTTTATTAAAAATAATAATAATGAAAATTAATATTATTAGGGCACACTTTTAGTAATTATGAGCACTATTAAAATCTAAAATTTAGAGGAGTGCATATAAAAAGAATAATAGACGGGTTACATCAAAATTGATAATTTTTTTAAAGAATAAAAGACTTACCAAATCTTTTAACTATTAAAATAAATTGGAAAATAACTGAAATAAGGACTAATAATAAATTATAAATCTTTAACTATTAAAACATGTTGTAAAAAAGTTTTATAATTTAAAATGGAAAACTTCAAATTTTTTTGGCATTATTTCAAAAAAAATTGGACACAAATTTTTAAAAATTCTAGTTACAATTTTCAAACTTTGAAATTTTGGGTATTCTAAATTATGGTATTGAATTCATTTTTAACATCAAAATTGCCATTAAAACACAATTAAATTTAGATTTTGCAAATATCCAGACCAAATTGTCTAATTTTTAGACAACTCCCTATTAAAATAAATTGGAAAATAAAAACTCTATATTTATACTTTTATAGTTTTGCTTTAAATATTTTTTTAATTGGTGGAAAATTGAATGAAAGAGTAAAAGATTCATCATTAATATTTGAATAAGTACACATTGAAATTGATATATAAAATTTTGATATAAAATTGACGCAAGGTGCTTTATGACAAAGGTTCCTACTTAACAATTAGACACAACACACACATTTACATAAACATGATGTAAACAGGATGCCAGAAGCTGGCTTATATTACTTCTACTGAAACGGTTACAATGCAAACTGCAAGGAATGAAAATAACTAACTATTGTCGGCCTTAGCCAAATACAATACAGAAGTAACTGTGTGTTATCTCAGTGTGTCGACTGTCACCCTCTCCTGGTTCATTGCGGAACTCTGATCTATGGCTCGATCTTCTCTGCGCTCTGTAGATGTGTGACTTTCCTCTTCAATCTACAAAACCGTCTCTTGAGCTCTGCTCTGTGCCAAGTGATCCAAATGATCCCAACGCCCTGGCCTTCTACCCTGTTGCTGCTGTTGTTCCCAAGATCATCCCGATCCCCAGGACACACTTCCCCTGTCTGTCAACCTCCTCAAATCCTACAGACCTGCAACTGTCAGCGCCCTTGTCGTGCTGCATAATCTCTACCTATGACGACATCTGCCATGTCTTCACCCACATGCAATAATTGCCAATAACTTCCTAAGCAACCCCGAACTATTACCAAGTACTTTCCTTGACTTTCTGCGCGTCCTCCTAACACTGATACAGTAGTCGGCCACAGCCTCGACCATATTGTCTTCCGTCAGCCTTCGACATACTTGTCAGATTCCTTCCGCACTCTTAGGCTTCGCCAGTCTGCCCCTTCCTCCTCGCTTGGCTCATGCCCAAACTTGTCGGAGTCGCGCTTCGACAACCTGTCGACCCTCGACGTCTCCGCTACAACTCTGTTGTCGTCGACCATTGACATGTCGACTCTCGACCTGCTCCCCCTGTCGACCCATCTCGACAACTTATGCTCGATTCATTGACTTCAACAACCAATCTGCTCTTCTGCACCAGTGGTCGTCGGCATTCCCTCTCATCGGTCTTCCTCATGTCGATCATCTTTGACTGCTCTGCCTAGGTCTCGATGCTCCTGCATCAAAAACATCCGTATAAATCAATTTTAACTAAAATCCTTTTAAGTGTGAACTTTTCTTAAGTTTTTGCATTTTAAACATGGTATGTAAGTTGAGAAATTTGATCCTTGTAACCTATAATAAATCTGAAGTTAACACAAATATGTTGGTGTTTATAAAATGAGGCTCATCTTGTGAAGTAATATAAAAGCGGAACTTGTGATTTTATGGTGGTTTCTTCATTTTGCTTTCATTAATGATATTATAAGGTAATTATTAAATAAGGCAAAGGAATATATAATTTACAGGTTTTGAGTCTAATGGCAACTTTTCTCACATTTATAGGATCTTTAATTCATAGACCATCCATAATGGTACTTTATATTTTGAAAAAATTGTTGAAGGCTCCGTAGTAGCTATGGATTAATTCTACTAATTATATGATTATGTCATATTTGGTTTTTTTTTTAAGGTTTAATAATAATTCCCGTACACCCGATAAGCGTGTCATCCAAATTGATGGTACCTCGATTTTCCGATAAGCGTGTCATCCAAAAATTGAACTAAAATAGAAAAATAACAATCATTCATTCTAATCAACCAAGTAAGTCAAACACATACATCATTTTCTTCTTCAAGTAAGTCAAGTAACTCTAATTCGACATTGTAAAAGTTCAAAGCCACGTACGTCATTTTTCTTCAAAGTTAGCAGTCACGTAACATGATTCGACATTGTAAAAGTTCAAAGCCGCGTACATCATTTTCTTCATAGTTAGCCGTCCGGTCACATTAATTAGACATTCTAGAAGTTCAAAGACGCGTTATTTTCTTCTAGTTAGCGGTCTGATCACATTAATTACCTTTCTCTCTCCGAAGAACAAACATTCATTACCTCCCACTCTCTCTATGAAGAAGGGGAAAGTCGAAGTCACCACTGGGTAGTGGCCTTCACTGTCAAAGCCCGATTGCTTTTGCATGTACAACTTTCAATATGGACTGGTAAATCTGTGGATGAGCTTTGGAGTGATTACAAGGCTAAGTATGCGAATTCATTTGCGAATTGCTGCATCACATTTGGGTTGGTAAATAATGGATAGTCTAGTATAAATGTTAAGTGGTAATATTTTCATTATGGAATTAATCATAGTCATTTAATTTGGGTTGGTAAATAATGGATAGTCTAGTATTTTTAAATGATGGTTTACCATTTGTTAGAGGGCTACATCCATCGGGAAAATGCCAACACCTGCTATTTAGGAAAATCAAGTTATGGCTAGAATTACAATCATTACATAGAAAGTCGGCTCCCAAGGAGCAAGTGTCACAAAGCAAGATTTGAACCCGGGTGAGGAGGATAACAATATTCCTCCCAACCACCCGATCTACACTCAATTGACAATGGATAGTCTAGTATACATGTTAAGTGGTAATTTTCTTTAATTATTTTAATGAGTAGGATATATTTTTTATTTTATTTTTTATAATTATTTATTTAAAATGTGAAACTACAACCTAAAATAAATTTAAAATAATCTAATTTTAAAGAATACAATAACTTTAATCATGGACGTGAAAATGAACCCAAAAGATATCTAGGTATCTCTGTGTTGCCTTTTAAGACTTTTTGGAAAGATGAGTATCCTCGTCTTGCCTCTTGAGACTTTTTGGAAAGATGAGTGGAATAAACGGAATAACGTGGTGGTTATTGTAAGGAGTGAGTATCGATACATCTATGTATTTAATTTCTTCTCGATTAATTTGTTTAGATGGTTTTAGAATGAATTTAAATTTCAAAGATAAAGTTTAATTATAATTTCGTCAAATTATAATTTTGAAAACAATTTTATAATTCAAAATGTTGGAAATGGTTTATTTACTAATTTTGTTATTATATGTTTTCAGATTTTTTTTATTAATTTTTATTTAATTTTAATTTTAATCAAAAAATTATTAATCTTTAAAAAAAAATTATAATTCAAAATGTTTGCATTTATCTATATATTAATTTATTTATTTTATATATATATATATATATATATAAGCCCCAAGAGTTAGCTCGATCGGTTGTGTTTTCGGAAGTTAGGCCTCCCAGCATGCGAGGTCGCGGGATCCATCCTCTTAGATCCTCTTGGGGTTAGGCACGCAGCGGCCGCAGGGCGAGACCCCTTCGGGTGGGTCCGTCGGAAATTATTTCGTGGATGTAGCGGTCGGCTAAGCCGATTAAAGTGAACCACATGGAAAAAAAAAAAATAAAAAAAAAATATATATATATATATATATATATATATATATATATATATATAAGGGAAACCTACTGTTGATTTCGAGTTTCATTAGAGTTGAAGTAGATCATTGATTCGAGTTTTTTTTATCTGTAGTAAACTTGGGCTGGGGCAGCCTACATATTGAATGCTAGTCTAGTTTTTTATCCGTGTCGCAAAAGGCTTTAAAGGACGGAAACACTACTCGCAAGGGAATACTACGGTCCCCCTGCAAGGAAAGTAACCTGGGTTTCCATCCGGTCAGCCATAAGCCCTACGCTTGGCTCACATCCTCTACCTGTCACCATGAGGTTTGAACATGTAACCTGATGAGGACTAAACACCACTCAAACCAAGTGATTTGTATATACTAACACATGCAGCAAAGAAAGTACCCAACTTACCATGTTTCAAAGGAATCCAAAATGGGCACCACTTGGTGAAAATAATCGAAAGTGTTATCTACACTTGGCACGTGTAGATAAGTGGCACAAACACTAAAACCCAGTAGTGTGACGATTTTATTTTTAACTCTCAATCAATTTCAATCCTTGATGTGTTACAAAAGGTTTGGAAAAGTTTTAGCATCATTCATGCTTGTTGATATATGGTTAAAACTAAAATCAATTATAAACATAACATGTAATAAATTAAATTAAATGAGATTTTACAAATTATTTAGAAAACAAAAACAAAAAGCTTTCCTCTCATGGTAATGATTTTTTATAAAAGTAAATTAAATGAGATTTTATAAATTATTTAAAAAAAATGCTTTTTATAGATATGGAAATGATGATGTCGTAGCTCAATGATGGCTTCAGAGGAAATTGTTGGTAGATGATGTGGTAGCTCGATGATGGCTTGAAAGGAACCTGTTGGTAAATGTGCCTATAAAGGTTGAATTGTGGATTTCATTTAATCGAAGGTTTTTAAGTATTTTGAACAAGATATGCTAATCCTAGATTGAGCTATTATTTTCTCACCTTTAATCAAAGTATGGAGTTGAGTTATTATTTTCTCACTTTCAATCAAAATATGAAGTTTTATTTACGATAGTTTCATAAATCATCAATCTGCGAAGGGTTTATTGCATCAAACTTGATTAAGGACTTGAAAATAAACTTATCCAAAATCCACTCAAACCATTTTTGCCTTCTTGGCATATTGAATAGTACGAGACCATATTAACATATTTGTAATCTTTCAATAATTTGATGATTGGAGAGAGGGAGAGGGAGAGAAGATAGTTCGGGAAGGAGAAGGCTAGGGTTTGGTTTCCCTTTTGCGCTTGTTTATAGTGTGTTTGGTGGTGCTATGGAGGTTGTTTTTCTCACCCTTTGAGGTTTTAGTGATAGTGTTTGATTTATGTTTTGGTTATTTGTTTAGGGTGTTGTCAGCCTTTGTGTTTTTTGGTGGGTGGTTGGGGTTTTGTTGTATGGTTTATATGGGCCTTTTTGCTCTATGTGTTTAGTGGAGCATTGGTCGTTGCGTGGTTCCCAACCTTTTGTAAAAGAATTGTTGCATTCTAGTTGTGGTTCCATTTCGAGAGGTTCCTTTTCTAGTGATCGGTGTTGTAGTTTCTCAGGTTGGATACGAGTCCAGCTGGGCTTGTTTTCTAAGTTGGTGTTTGTGGGTTGTGGTTGGGAAATGAGTGGGATGGATTTCACTCATCTTGAGGATGAACTGGTAGCCCTCATGGATCCTCTAGATGAGGAGATTTGGGCAGGTGGCGGTATTTTCTGGTCCGATGAGGAACTTAGGAAGATTTGGACACAACAAAGAGCGACTTCTAAATCACTGGGTGATTGTTCCAAAAATTCAAGTTTGGGGTTGGAGGGGAAGGACAATCTTATACTATTGAGTTCTCAGGTTGGTGTAGAGGACACTTGTCAACTAGCTTATCAAGTTCTTGGAGTAGTGGAGGGTACTAGGTTGATGCAGGTTTTTGAGTCAGATGTTCAAGAGATTAGTGGTGCATATGTGGTTCTTTAGAAGCGTGATTTTTGGGTTAGGACAGGGATAAAATCCTTAAAGACTAGGGTGAAGAAACGAGCTTTGGTCTTGGATCGAGATATCAACATGTTGGACATTATTTTTGTTTCATCTCTTGCCTTGGTTGGTAAGTTCAATTATTGAGTTCTAGATCAGAGGGAGATTGGAGCCTGAGCTAAAGACAATTGGAAACTGATCCTTGGATTCACTCCAATTTATGTTCCTTTGCTTGAGGGGTGGTTTTGTTTATGATTTGAGACTAGAGAGGATGCGTAAAAAATTCTTGGAAGTCTTTGGATGTGTTGATGGTATCCTGAGGCTTAAGAGGTGGCACTCCGCCTTTGATCTGGCGAAGGAGCATATACACTTTAGGAATCTTTGAGTTTTCCTCTTCAATTTTGGAATGTGGAAGCCATTGGGAATGATAATTGTCAATTTCTTTTTGTGGACAAGAGGGCTTAGCTATTAATGATAAGAGTGTCATGTGCATTTTGGTGGAGATAGATATTAGTTAGGGGATTTGGGGGGAGATTGATATTATATGGAGGGATATTACTTTTGTGCAGAGATTGGACAATTGGCGAGTCCCTTTCTGCTGCTCTGATTGTATATGGACCGACCATCCTAAGGCAGAGTGCCATCATCCTTTGGTGAGGATTCCATAGCCCAAAGCAAGGTATCCCACTTAGTTAAAGGGTTCCTCCCAAGCATTTCCTTCGGCTCGATTTCAATTGGCCCCGACGTTGCTTCTGTCCCAGTTGTCTCTCAAGAGGTGATTCCTTCTAAAGCCACACCTATGGATACTTTTGCTACTTTATCTGTTATGGATCATGCTCTTATGCCCTCCTTTTCCATTTCCTCTTCAGATAAAGTGTTAATTAAAGAAAATGTTATAGAGTCGTCTACTGGGGGTTTTGTTTCAGGTTGTTGAGGCTCTTTTGATTCTGTAGTCACTAGGGGATGGGGTCTCTTCTCTTTTCTCTTCAACTAATGTGGGATCTATTAATGGTATGGATAGGGGGGTTTCAAGTGCAGATCCGGGGGATATGTCATTGGGGCCTTTATTAGAGTGCCCCTCTGAGATTTCCTCCCGTTGTTCCCTCCGGGGTCGAGCTGCTTGGGCATGGGGGAGGTGGGGGAAGCCCAAATAGAACCATTTGAGTCTCAGGCACTGGAGGATGTTTTAAAATTTTTGGTTCCTTCCTTTAAAGATATGCTCATGAAGAAACCTATGCATATTTTTGAAGGTATTGTTCCTAAATGTTAAGATATTGTAACTTCTAAGAATATTATATTTGTACTTTATTATTCCGGAGATGTTTCATTCCTCCGTGAAGATCTTATTGTATATCCGGAGATGTTTATTCCTCCGTCGGAATGTGGTAACTTGGGTTATTAGACTTCCCTAGTGGGGGTCGGCCTTGTATGTGTTATGTGGGTCCCAGGGTTGTTAGACCACCCTAGTGGGGTCGGCCCAGTCAGTTGTAGTGGGGTGTTTAACCCAGTGGTAAAGTTCAGGCCGACCTAGTTAATATAAAGTACAAGTCGAAGATGTGTATAAATAGAGGAGGTGTGTTCTTCATTATACACACACTTCCCTCACTCAGAATGTAGCGCACTTGTGGAGAAAAGGTCTGCTATGGTGGAGGAGGATATCATGTCTTTGGTTTGCATCTTTGTATATTGCTGGTCATCTATATTGAGGAAGCTTTGCTGGGTTTTCTACCCCATGAGGGTTTCCCAGGATAAATCTGTGTCTCTTGTATTTTGTTGTGCTTGTTGTTTCTTCAGTGATCCTGTATATGCTATTATTGTCAAATGGAATGGAATGCTGCTATTTTCTGTCTTAGGATATTGAATCTTAACATGGTATCAGAGCTAACCTGAAGTAAGGAAAGGTATGGCACTTACGACACTTGCTCCACTTGCGACAATTTCAAGGTTTGGGTTTTGTATAGCAAACACCAGTCATCGTGGAAATTTCGCTATAAATCCATTTTGGCGAAGGTTCAGGATCTGAAACCTTTACAGGTCGTAGATAACATCCCCAGGTACCTTGTGTCCAAAGGGAACTCTCAGATTCGTTGTACTTTGTGAGGTATGATCAGTACAAGTTAGGGTTTCTGCCTCTTCCAGATATCAGTCAAATTCAGGAGACCTACGAAAAAAGGTCATAACTTGGGCTAGGAAGCTCCAAATGAAATTTCGTAAAAAGTGACAGGTATTACACAGACTGTACTATCTCAAGAAACGTTTTCAAAGGCCAAAGTTGAGATAGTGACACATGGCACGCTGTACAAGTTCGCTCTCCTATTTTATCCCATAAACAGGTCACGTTGCGAAACTTGGCATAACTCTCTCTCAGAGAATCCAATTGAGGTCAGACCTGTCGGGATGGAAAGATGATAGGTCAGGCCACCACAGAAAACGTTTTCAGACCCTGTGGATAAAAAAGTTTAGAGTTACAGCAGAAACAATCAGGTACATATTTATGTCAAAACATAATTACTTTTGGAGCACCTTCATTCATGGCTTCCGGAATTTAGGGTTTTGGAGAAAGTTAGAATTTTTGGAATCGGAGTCGATGGATGAATGCTACTTAGGAAAATCGAAATTTAGAGACCAAGATCAAATTTTTTGGTTGGGTAGAAGACCGGGCTTGATCAAACCCCAGTTCGGGATTTTGATTGGAAAGATGGAAAAATTAGGGCTTCAGCAAAAGTTGGAATTTTTTAAGTTTGTGACCATGGCTGGAAGCTCCTCAGAAAAATAAGAGTTTAAAGCCTTGGATCGAACCTTTTGATTGGGCAGAAGGGTGGGCTTCATCAAACCCTAGTTTGGGATCCTGTCCAGAAGATCCAGAAGTTTCAAAGGCAATTTTGAGGGGTCAAATTTCAAAATTAAAGTATGTTAGTTTGATCAACTCAGCAAGACACATCCTTCCATCCATTCAGAAGTGTGAACGTCAAAGATTGAATTTTTAAGGGTTTCTCTAGCAAACCCTAATCAAGCTCCAGATCAAGTTTCATGGGGAGTTGAGGCTAAGGCCTTACATAAGAAGACTACAAGAAGTCTCGACAGGTATGACTTAAGAAGATACAGGTATGTCTTGAAATATGATTCCTGATTAAGTTCATAATATGTTTGTCCTCATATTATTCAGGTTAAGTACAATCTAGATTAATGTTAGAATTGTCTTATCACCCTAGTAACAGTATGAATGCATGTGAATGATAGAAGACATTCATTGATTAGGGCTATATGATTGTACTAATGCACTGTGGTGTTGTATGAGGTTGATGTTGTCTGCTAACAAGATACAGGTACATCACGAAAGACAAATCAAGTTCCATGACCATGACAACATGAAGACAAAGACTCCTCCATAATCTTTGATCACATATAAGTTCTACTTACGAGGTATGTATGACTTTGTTCTATTATGCTTAACCTATGAGATATGTAGGTTCCAGCACAGGATCTCTAAATCATTGAAGAGAGCAAAGAAGATATTGATTAGGTATGTTAAACAGATATATTAATCCAGGTATGTTTCCTATGAATCTTACCTTGTGTTAGGATCCCTTATATAAGTATACTTGGTATGATTAGATATGCTTATTCATAAAGTTAGTAATCAAGGGTTTATGCATATTATGTCTCTTATCCTGATTGATGATTTAACTAACCAGATCAAACCAGAATATGCATGAGTAAAAGAAGACTTCCCTAAAACCTTGAATATTATCTATAATCATGACTATACATATTCAAGATTATTTAGAACTATAATGTTTTGATAACATTGAGAATATACTAATGAATGTATGTTTTTGTATGAGATCATGAGGATGACACTTGAGCATGCATAGTGGTACAAAATGAATAGAAGTTCAAAAGACATATAGAAGATCAAGCGGGAGGCAGCCACACAAACATAAAAGATAAGTATTTGAGTTGTTATTTGAAATAGTAAATGATATTGCTTGTAATAGGTTGTATTCATATTTGTATTCCTAGAATATATATCATGCTGAGTGTAAACATTCATAGAGCACTGAACATAATACTACTAATATGCATATGATCAGTAAGTTGGACAAACATTCCATTGTTGCTTGTCTAGAATGAAACCTCCTTGCTGACATGCTGAGAGCTGTGCACACTCTCGATAGTATGTTCTGGTAGAGATGGAAGGCATCTAGATAGCCACTGTATGCATACAGGATATGGGAAAGTGTTGTGCCAAAGTATTGGTCAAAATAGTTGCATAACTATATCTGTATGCATAATAGGTTATCATGTCAACATGATTTCATGATTATGAAGCATTACTAATCATGTACTTAATTTTGATTTGTAGGAAAGACCATGAAGAATGATGAACACCGAACAAGTGATGGATTTTCAACAAGAAGATTTACAAATCAAACAAAATATAGAAGGCTCGTGGCTAGAAGATTCTGTTAGAAAGAGGAAGAGAATCATGACGAGATGTTTGCTCCAAGTGGCTAGATAAGACCATTCTCTTAATGGTGTAATTAAAGAAAGTGTGAATCAGGTTCTATATGGGTACCCCAGATCGATAGTCAATTGATGAGCTTAATGATCACCATGGGTGATGTGGATCTCAACCTTTTCTACAAGGTTGAATATGGTTTCTATACACAGATGACATGGATGCAAGAAGGAACTCATCACAGAGTTCGAATGATATTTAGGCTTATATCAGTAGACCCATCTGACAAGAGATGACACAGATAGATGGCTGCAGAAATGAAAGTGAAAGATCTCAGATTGATGCATTACTTCCTAGGTATGGAAGTATGGCAAGGCTCAGAAGGAATCTTTCTCAACTAGGGAAAGTATGCTGAGAAATATTAAAAGGACTTGAGGTGTTGGAATGGCCACTCTCATGGATTCCGACTTGAAGCTGTTAGGGGATGAATCATTAGAGTTAGTGGATATAACTCTGTATAGTCAAATTATTGGGTCATTGATGTATCTAACAAATACTAGGTCAGATATAAGCTTTGATGTGAACACCTTGAGTCAGTATCTAGTGGAAACTAGATGTGTTCACCTGATAAGTTGCAAAGCATGTGATGAGGCACCTAAAGGTTGCGATAGACTTTGATCTATGCTATCTTGGAGATCATGACTTCAGATGGCTACACAGATGTTGATTGGGAAAGAAGTGTATCATACAGGAAGAGCACATCGAGAGGATGTTATTGTCTGGGACCAGCCATGATCTCGTGGTTTAGCAGGAAACAATCTAGTGTGGCTCTCAGCACAAGCGGAATATATGGTTGCTTGCTTTGCTAGTTGTGAAGAAGTATGGCTTCAGGATTGTTTGACTTAGATATAGAACCAACTGTGATCCTATGTGAAAAATAGAGTTGTATCAAGATGACAGAGAATCCAGTGTTCCATGATAAGTCAAAGCACATAGGGATCTAATAAGATATGGTGCAGAAAGGAACTATAAAGTTCAAATTTGTAACAAGTTACTGACATACTAACCAAACCTCTACCTCAAGTAAATTTTTCCAAGACAAACTTAATATAGTTAAGAAGGACCCTCCTCGAAAGGGGGAGTGATGTGATCACTTATGATGAGATTACCTGCATTGACAGTGAGGTCGATGATGTATATACCTATATTGGTGATGCCGACAGAGAGGTTGGTGGATGATCCTTAGATAGGGTCTAAGTTGACAAGGGGATTGCATCATCCTTGAACACATGTTCTAAAAGGATCTGTAGACAGATGTCTTCGAGAATGAAGTCCTTAGTGGAAAAGTGGGGATTGGATCATCCCTGGACTTCAGTCCTAAAGAGAGCCATAGACATATGTCTCCGAAAATGAAGTCCTTGGTGGACATGTGGGGATTGTATCATCCCCAGACTTTGGTCCCTTGAATTGATCCATAGACGTATGGTCTCTGAGAATGAAGTCCTTAGTGGACAGGTGGGGATTGTATCGTCCCCGGACTTCGGTCCCTTGAATTGATCCATAGACGTATGGTCTCCGAGAATGAAGTCCTTAGTGGACATGTGGGGATTGTATCGTCCTCAGAATTTGGTCCCTGAATTGATCCATAGACGTATGGTCTCCGAGAAGTGGTCCCTAGTGGACGAGAGTGGATTGTATCGTCCCTGGACTTCGGTCCCTGAATTGATCTGTAGACGTATGGTCTCCAAGAAGTGGTCCCTAGTGGACGAGAGGGGATTGTATCATCCCCGGACTTCGGTCCCTGAATTGATCCGTAGACATATGGTCTCCGAGAAGTGGTCCCTAGTGGACGAGAGGGGATTGTATCATCCCCGGACTTTGGTCCCTGAATTGATCCGTAGACAGATGTCTCCGAGAAGTGGTCCCTAGTGGACGAGAGGGGATTGTATCATCCCCGGACTTTGGTCCCTGAATTGATCCGTAGACATACGTCTCCGAGAAAGTGGTCCTTAGATTTTGTCTAAGTTGACGAGTGGATTATATCGTCCCTAGACATGTTATGGTGTCTTAAATAGATCATGTGTGTTGTAGGGTATGTTGCTATTGTGTATACTTGTATTGATGAGGATACTTGTATTGATGATATGTATTGATGAGGATACTTGTATTAATGTATTGATACTTGTATTGATGATATGTATTGATGAGGATACTTGTATTGATGATATGTATTGATGAGGATACTTGTATTAATGTATTGATACTTGTATTGATGATATGTATTGATGAGGATATGTATTGATTAGGATACTTGTATTGATGAGGATACTTGAATTGATGATATGTATACTTGTATTGATGAGGATACTTGTATTGATGACGTGTATACTTGTATTGGTGTGGATACTAATACTGATGATCTAGATGACGATGCTGCTGATCATGATGATCTAGATGACGATGCTGCTGATCGTGATGGTCTAGATGACGATGCTACTGATCGTGATGGTCTAGATGACGATGCTGCTGATCGTGATGATCTAGATGACGATGTTGTTGATCGTGATGGTCTAGATGACGATGCTACTGATCGTGATGATCTAGATGACGATGCTGCTGATCGTGATGATCTAGATGATGATGCTGCTGATCGTGATGGTCTAGATGACGATGTTGCTGATCGTGATGGTCTAGATGACGATGCTGACGATCGTGTGATGACAATGCTGATGATCGTGTGATGACGATGCTGACAATCATGAGGATTCAAATGTTGATGTTCTTGTAGCTGTTTGAGTACTGCATAAGATAAAGACTCAGTACTGAAGATGTTGATGTTCCAGTAACTGGTTGAGTTACTGATGATGTTGAGAAAGCTTCCAATGATTTATAGATGTATCATGTTGATGGCTCCTTGCTCCTGTAGATGTTGTTATAATATCCTTCTCGTTAAGGGGGAGTGTTGAGAAATTGTAACTTCTAAGAATATTATATTTGTACTTTATTATTCCGGAGATGTTTCATTCCTCCGTGAAGATCTTATTGTATATCCGGATATGTTTATTCCTCCGTCGGAATGTGGTAACTTGGGTTATTAGACTTCCCTAGTGGGAGTCGGCCCTGTATGTGTTATGTGGGTCAAAGGGTTGTTAGACCACCCTAGTGGGGTCGGCCCAGTCAGTTGTAGTGGGGTGTTTAACCCAGTGGTAAAGTTGGGCCGACCTAGTTAATATAAAGCACAAGTTGGAGATGTGTATAAATAGAGGAGGTGTGTTCCTCATTATACACACACTTCCCTCACTCAGAATGTAGCGCAATTGTGGAGGAGAGGTCTGCTATGGTGGAGGAGGAGATGATGTCTTTGGTTTGCATCTTTGTATATTGCTGGTCATCTATATTGAGGAAGCTTTGTTGGGTTTTCTACCCAATGAGGGTTTCCCAAGATAAATCTTTTTCTCTTGTATTTTGCTGTGCTTGTTGTTTCTTCAGTGATCCTGTATATGCTATTATTGTGAAATGGAATGTAATGTTGCTATTTTCTGTCTTAGCATATTGAATCTTAACACTAAATAACCTAAGACGGCGGGGGGGATGTGAATTTGGGCCCGAATTTGGTTCATAACGCCCCTCTTTGAAAGTCAGGGTGAATTATAGGTAAGAGTAACAAGAAAGGTGTTGTGTTAGAGGGGACTTGAGCTGGGGGGCGATGGAGTTGCGGCGCCTTTGCAGCCGTAGGTGATTAATAATATTAGTGATGTTGAGCTCTCGTTGAGTGTTTCTTTTAGTGGTCAGGGGGCCATTAGAGCGCATAAGGCCCTCGCAAGGGCAAATAAATGATAATGGTCTCTCTAAATGTAAGGAGAGTTGGGGGTTATCCCTAAATTATTGGCCCTCCGGAGACTCTTTGAATCAATCAAGCATGATATTGTACTTATCGAAGAGATGATGTCTGCTAGAGAGAAGGATCATGAAGTTTTTTAAAGATGAAGAGATACTTGAATCTAGAGAATTCATTAGAGTTATCAGAAACAACACCAACTCCTATAGCCAAAAATCTAAAATAAACATTTTATAGGATTTGAACTTGTTCAATCTCATACTCTTAGATTACTAAATTTTTCAAAGGACCCTTTTTCTTCTCTCTCATGCCTCCAATTTTTATAATTTGTGCTCTAAATTTTCACATTGTTGATATTGACCATATGTTGAGGTAAAGGAATATTCAAAGCGATAAGGGTTTTGAGGGATATTGTATTATGCATTATCCATGCTTCTTATAAATTCATCTAGATTAGAGTCCTCAAAGGCCTACTAGTTTTTCAATTCCTAGGGAAGGGTCATGTCCATATCTATTCCATAACAAGATTTATCATCTAGATCACTAGACTTTTGCATTGCTCAACCAAATAAGATAGCACATTAGAATAATATTGTGTCACTTTTATGGCTCACATGCAATGTAGTGACCTACTAGTTCTACAATAGTGAAAATGCTCTTGATTGTCTTAGATATAACTTTTAGAGATTTGTCAATTGCATTCCCAAATGTTTCTTTACTAATATGCATCCTTCTAAACCATGTTGGTAGATGTGTACTCTCCTCAGGTTGTGTTTCATCTAAAACTCTTCTTCCTATTGTGAGCTCGATAAGTATCTCTTCATAACTAAAAACATCATCCGTTTTGGTACAATTGAGAGAAGATTAGTCAAATGAAAATGAAGCTTCTAGTTATCATGAAGAGAAACAAGTTTAGGAAACACAACTTAGAAGATCTACATGTCCCAAAAGGATTCTAGAAAGGTACTCTGTTTATTTCCAATCCTGTTTTGCATTAACCTGGTTCATTTTAGGAAGCTAGAGAATCTAAGAATGTAGATAAATCGAGGAAATCCCTGGATGAGGAAATGAAAGCACTACACAAGAATGAAATGTGGGAACTTGTGAATCTCCTACCTAGAAGAAAGGTCATTGGTAACAAGTGGGTGTACAAAGTAAAGAAGAACAAAGATGGGTTGTTGGAACATTATAAAGTTCATGTGGTTGTAAAGGTTATGCATAGATGTCAGGTATAGAATTTAATGAAATATTTTCTCTAGTTGTGAAGTTGGAAACTGTAAGATTTTTACTTGCACTTGTAGTTTCACAAGATTTAGAGTTGGAGCAACTAGAATCGATTTCTTGCATGATAATCTCAAGGAAGAAATATGAATGGATCAAAGTGAGGGATATAAAGAAGAGGAAAAGAGCATTTGGTTTGTCAACTCACTGGAAATATTTGTATGGATTGAAACATGCACCAAGGATGTGGTACATAAAATTTAACACCTTCATGAAGAGCCAAGGTTTCGATAGGAGTGAAGCTAACCATATGCATATTGTAAGAGGTTTGATGATGTTGCTGTTATATGTTGATGTTATGTTGGATGCAGGCCTCAACTTGAACAAAATCATAGACCATAAGGCTTATTTGGCTACAACAATTGAAATGAAGGACATAGGAGCAATAAGCCAAATTCTTGGGATGAAGATAAATAGGGACAAAATAAGTAGGAATATCTGGTTATGTCAAAAATCAAATATAGAAAAGATTCTATAGTGCTTCAATATGTAGATTGCAAAACTAGTTAGCATCCCACTTCTTACACATTTCAAATTGTCTTCCAAATAATGTCCTAGAATAGAAGCAAAGAAGACAAGCATGTCTCATGTATTTTACTCATCAATAGTAGCGAGTCTCATTTTGACGATAGTGAGCACCATACTAGATATTGCCCAAATAGTGGGATTTGTTAGTTGGTTCATGGTGCATCCTAGTAAGGAGCATTGGATTGCTATGAAGTGGATATTTAGATACTTATGGGGCACTTCAAATGTTGTCATTTTCTTTAGATAAACATATTTTCAAATTAAAGGTTTTGTAGATTTTGATTTTTTTGGAGACAAAGCTGGACAAAATTCTACTATAGAATATGCATCACTGTTGCTAGTAAAGATGTGAGTTAAACATCTAAGTTGCAACTAGTGGTGCCTTTATCAACCACATAAGTAGAATATGTGGCAGTAATTGAGACAAAGAGGCAATATGATTAGAGCGGTTGTTAGATGACTTCAAAATAATGCAAAGGAATATTACTTTGCACTGTGACACTCAAAGTGCTATTCAATCAGGGAAGAATCTAGCATTCCATGATTGCACAAAACATATTGATAGTAACCACCATTTTATATGAAAAGTGATGGAAGAAGGTAGGATCTTGTTGGAGAAAACTAATTCTAATATGAATACTACAAATATGATTGCAAAGGCAGGCATGATAAATAAGTTTGAATGGTGTAAAAATTCTCTAGTATTTTTAAAAATGTTATGAAGACAATAGTGGGAAATTGACACTTGGATGGAAAACTTAGGCAAGGAACTTCCTATATATGGACTTCAAGTGGGAGAATGCTAGGAGGTAATTCAATATCCAAATCTTTCATATTCTCCTAGAGAGTGGTGCATGGCTATATGCATGTGAAATTTGAATGTGTTAGGGGTTCAGGGGTAGATCCCTTGAGGTAAGGATTTCTGGAACCTTCTAGCATATTACGATTCTATAAAAGGAAAAGACCCTATGCATTTTTGTACAGTTAAAAATTGTAAGAATTTTTTCCAAGTAATAATCAAATTTTAAGTTGTCATTGCCCGATGGTTTTACCTGCTCATAGCATATTTTCCCCATAAATCTCATGTTTTATTATTATATTGTTACTTACTTGTTATTTTTTATATTTTGTTAGCAGTCTATAGTTCAAACTCAAGCAAGATAAATTTCAAATGCATAGTCATACTTTCTAATTGGTCTATAGGTGGATGATCCCTCAAGGACATTGCACCAATAACTTTGGCAACTAGTGATCTTCATCTAGTACAAGGGTGATGATGTGGATATGTAGTTCAGAACTACCTTTTTGTGGGGACTGAGCCAGCGAGGGGATGACATTGATAGGTGGGGAGTGGGAAACGATGCCAAGGATTTGACCACCTATTGCAAAAGGTGTATGAGCTCTCTATCTTATGCAATGTGAGGTCACATTGATAAATCTATTGAGAAAAAGGAAAATCTAGGAGTTCAAAAGTATCATGTATGGTGTTTGAAATCAGAATGAACTTAGTCAAATTATTTGCATTTGATTTGATTTAGCTGTACTGATTTCAGGATAGGTTCTAATGTTAGTTCATGGGCGAGCTTGGGAACATGGTACATTTGAAATATACAATTATAGATATGAATGGATTTATAATATCATCATATGTGTGCTTATTGACATAATTATAAAGAAAATGCAAAGATGATTCAACATGAAAATTCTGGCCTATGTTATGTAGAGAAACCTAGGCTAGTTGTTGGTCGAAGAACATCAATTCTCTAGTTCTAGATCCTTTAGTTCCACCTGTTTGAGATTGAGATCAAAGCACTCCCGTGGGAGAGCCAATTATAAGTGCTAGTTTATAAGAAGGATCCTTTGCCATTAAGTACACATTGAGTAACCCTTTTCACATCGATCTCCATATCCATAGAGTGCAATGCTCCCTCAAACTTGGACATTTTGAGCTAGGTAAGCACGTGGGATGACAAACTTTAGGAGCTCATACATTTTCTCCAACTTGATAGGCAAAGAAAAATCCACAGCAAAGTCCAAACCCAACCAAACCGAAGCAACATCATCCAGACGTTAAGTCCAAGCCAAACGACATCATTTGTTTGTTAGTGTGAAAGTCCGACTGCCTGTACGCTGCAGTTAGTCATTTGAAAGTTCAAAGTTCCCAGTTTGAAAAAAATTTACATCTTCCCACTCTTTTCCCTACAAAATATCAAGGTTCCAACGACATTTGTGGCATGTTTGTTTGGTTCGGGCTTTGACCAGACGGCATTCAACACAAACATCATTTCTTGGTCAAAGTCTGACTGTGTTTGGTGGAATGTCGAGGAGTTGTATAAAGGTTAATTAAAACGTTTTGACTAGTTGGAATTTGGTAGAGTAATTTTGGTTAAAATAATAATTTAAAGTGTTCAGATTGTAATTTCTACTATCTAAATAGTTTTAAAATTGGATAATTAATCTAAAACAAACAATCCCAATTACTAAAATTACAAAAATTAAAAAATAACAATTTCTAGCCAAAATTTTAACCATTTTTGCTTCCAAAACCACCGAAAAAACGGGCGTTTTGGTTGTATTTTATCCTACGCGGAATGTTGACTCCACAACACGCCTTCGATAGCAAATTGCAGTGAGTCGTTTAAAAGTTCAAAGACGCAGCTTGCTGCTACAGTTATTCTTCTTCTCGCTCGCTCTATATAACCTCCTCTCCTCCGTCCCTACTACATAAACAACAACAAGAGATCAACTCCTCTCCAAAATTTGATTCATTCACAATTTGGTTTGGTTGAATTCTGTTCTCGATGAATATGGCAGCAGTGAATAGCGTTGCGCTACTAATTCTTGTGGCAATGGCCGTACAAGGCATCCACGGGTTGAACTTCGTGGTCACTAATCCCGCTGAGGGGAGCGACGGCGGGAGGAGATTCGACAGCGAGATAGGGAGGGCCGAGGCGGTGAAGATAATGGACGCCGCCTCCCAATCCATCTGGCAGACCTTCGCGCAGTCGTCGCCCGCTGACAGGAGGAACGCGGACATCACGATCAGTCTGTCTGTGGAAAGCATGAGCGGAATCGCCTACTCGAGCAACGATCAAATCCATCTAAGCGCCGAGTACGTGGGCAATTACACGGGTGACCTGAAGAAGCAGATCACTTATATTCTTTACCACGAGGTCACCCACAGCTTGCAATGGAACGGCAAGGGCGCCGCGCCGTCAGGGCTCATCGAAGGCATTGCGGATTATGTTTGCCTCACCGCGGGCCTCGCCCCATCGTATTGGGTTAAGCCCGGCAGCGGTGACAAGTGGGACCAGGGCTACGATGTGACTGCCTACTTTCTTCAGTACTGTGACACCGTTGCCTCTGGTTTCGTTGCTAAGATGAATTCGAAACTGCGCGATGGATGGGACCTCGGATTTTTCAACGATCTGACTGGTAAATCTGTTGATGAGCTTTGGAATGATTACAAGGCTAAGTATGCAAATTCATCTTAGCGGACGAGTTGCTGCCTCACATCTATTGTTAAATAATAATAAGAGATTTAGGTCATTGTAGTAGCTGATAATAAACGATGTGTCCATGGCATATCCACATTGTCCAGGTCGACATGCCTTCACTTTTTTTTAAATCCAAAAATTTTGGTGATTTCCATCAATTTGAAAAAAAAATCCAAATGGAAGCGATGGTAATTTTTTTATATAAATTTTACATAATATTAATCAAATTATAAATTATAACTATTATAAATATTTACAACCTTTTAGCTAAAGTTATGTGATATCATTTTTTTCAACAACAAAGGTTGATATGATTATTTTCTTTATCTTTGTTTTATATATTTGCTTTGTTGAAATAACTTGGATCGGTATAATATCAGATAACTCACTTACTTCTCCTTTATGTGTATATGTTTATGTGTTCATTGATTAAATTTAGAAAATTTTCTTTACATTTCAAAAAAGGAGTTGGTATAGATTAATTAGTTTTTTTAGCATTTTAAAGATAGACGATAGTGTAAATCAAAGTAAAAATGACTACTCATATTCTTCCTTTCCAAATTCTTATATATACAAATTCTCTTTTATTTTGTTATCATTTTAAAGATAATAATGTAATTTAAAATAAGAATAATCATTCATATTTTTCCTTTCCAAATTCTTATATATACAATTTCTCTTCTATTTTGTTGGCTTGGTTGATCCTTAATTGTTTTTATTCAACATATAGTTGAGAAATCAAATTAATTTAAGAAGATAATGTAAATCAAAGTAAGAATGATCACTCATATTCTTTTTTTCCAAATTCTTATATATACAAATTTTCTTCAATTTTGTTGGTTTGGTTGATCCTTGATTGTTTTTATTCAACCCATGCTTGAGAAATCAAACTAATTTAAAATTATCTCATTGATATTTGGAATATATTAGTGAGTTTTTACATTTTATATGTTACACTAATTCGATTTTCAACTAAATTTTAAAATATTAACATAGATCTATTTTAAATCTAAATCTATCAATGATCGAGAGGGATCCAATTTCTTGAGGTGTAGTTTTTTGGATATGGATTTTTTAATTATTTTTCATAATTTTTTTTATTTGGACTCTTCATAATTTTTTATTTTATGAGTGGACATGAATATTCTCCCATACTGGGCTATAGAGGACCTAACTCCTCTTGGTGCAACAACATTTTCATGTGCCACTACTAGTTTTTTTTTTTTCTCTTGAAAAGACACTGGCTAGTTTTATTTTTACATCGTAAGATGTTTTCTAGTTTTATTATTACATTGTAAGATGTTTTATGGCTAGTTTTATTATTACGTCGTAAGATGTTTTCTTTATGATCTTTATCTCTTGTGATGCGATGTCCACCTCCCTCGTGCCTTCGATTGTTGTAAGATGGCCATTGGAAAGATTTTGACTGTCCATCCCGTAGCTCACTCAACCTCAACACGATAACATGGACATTCCTCATCACTCTTCCATAGAATTGATGTGGGGACTCGAGATGCGTTCATGTTTGTAGCTAGTGTAGTGCATTCTAATAAGCTTTCTATGAGAGCAATTTATTGTTTGCAGTCACTTCGTGGTAGTGATATCGGCTTGCCACATGATATTGTTGTGGAGAATGTGTGAGAGCTCAGTACTGGGTAAGATCGTACCATGGTATACAAGCTTCAAGAAGAAGTTCTTCAAACTTAGTGCATGTTATTTGAGTATGCACTATAATTTGGTTCATGTCCCAACAATTTCAATGGCATGCTTGAGATTTGTCTACGAGAAACTTACCAAATGGTGTTGTTACCAATTTTAGTCGGAAAAGTTAACATATTTGCAATCACTGCATTGCTTGCATAGATGAGTTACCCCCATCTGTTTAAAGCCAATGAAAATATTCCATGCCTTCAGATCTTCCTCAACTGTACTAAGTAGAGTTGCAACATAATGGACTTGAAAGTGTTAGACTACTTTGATGCATTCGAGACATGGGCATACATTTTCATTAGATTGATTTCTTGGTAAGGTACTAATTATTAGACACTAACACACAATTCTTGTGTTGGGGATGGAGCTATTTGAACTTGGACCTTGACTCGCCATTTGTTGTAGAGAAAAAATAACAAAAGTCTTAGAATAATACTCTTTTTGGCTACCAATTTTGACCAAGCTGCTCACATGATTGATCCATTGATTATGAAAAAAATTATATATTAAACAACACCAAGTATACCTAACCGTCCATATTTCCTTAATGGTTAATTTAAATATTTTAAATTTCTCGAGAAAGAAAATGAAATGGGTACACACTGAAAAGGGGTTGAGCGAACGAAAACTTTAATCTTGCTATCGATACAAACCATTTTATATTAATCCAATGGGCAAAAAATGTTTCTATGTTCTCCAAATCCACATGCAGTGTATTGCACAATCTGTTGATGTATTTGTAACTTCGAAAGGTATTCACTTGTATATTGTATGTATTACATTTGTACTTTATTGTATCCCCAACGAAGATGTATTATTCCTCCGATTGGAAGTGTCGTCATTTGTATTTGCAAGTGTCGCAAGTTATATTGTAAGTGTTGTAAGTTATACTTGATGGGTTATTAGACCACCTTGGTGGGGTCGGACCTGTATGAGTTAAAGGGTTATTAGAACATCCTAGTGGGTTCGACCCAATGACAAGTGGTAATGGGTTATTAGACTCTCCTAAGAGAGGTCGGCCTAGTTAGAGTAAAAGGCAAGTAAAGGTAAGGTATAAATAGGGAGGAGCACCTCTCTATTCATCCATTCACACACTCACTCACTTCACATTAGTGAGAGAGAGGAGGAGTACACACAAGTGGAGGAGGAGAAGCTGCTAGGATATTATCTCTTGTTTTTGGGTTTTGTATTGGTGCTCATTCTATCTCCGAGGAAGTTGCGGGGTTTTTCACCTTCTTGGTTTTCCCCGATGAAATGCTTTGTGTCTCTTGTCTCTTATGTTTGATATGCTGTACATGTTATTCTCTCTGTTAAGATCCTAGATCATATTGAATTAAATGATGAAAAAATAACATGGTATTAGAGCTAGCCCGAAGTAAGGCATTGTATGGCATTTACGACACTTGTTGCACTTGCGACAAATTGGAAGCTAGGGCTTTGTATAGTAAAAACTGGTCATCGTGGCACTTTCACTATAAATCCGTTTTAGCGAAGGTTCAGGATCTGAATTTTTTATAGGATGAATATCAGACACGGATGTCCCCTGTGTAAAAATCTCAGCCTCAGATTCGTTGTACTCTGTGAGATATGATCCGTACAAGTTAGGGTTTTTGCCTCTTCCAGAATGCAGCCCTAAACAGGTGACCTAGGAAAAAAGGTCATATCTCAGGCTGGGAAGCTCCAAATGGAATTCCGTAAAACGTGTCAGTTAGGGCATGGACTTTAGTTTCACAGGTCCGATTTTCAGAGGTCGAAGTTGAAACAGTGACACGTGGCACTCCGTACAAGTTCGTTATGCTGTTTCATCCCATAAATAGGTCATGTTGCGACACTTAGCATATCTCTCTCATGGGGAATCCATTAAAGCTCAGATATATGGGGTTGGAAAGATGACAGGCCAGTCTACCACAGGACGAAGTTTCAGACCCTGAGGATTCAAAATTTCAGAGATGCACCAGGAACAATATGGCATATATTTCTATCAAAACAGAATTGGATTATGAGCATTTCCATTTTTGGCTTGTCACTGCTGTGCGAAATTAGGGATTTTGAAAGAAGTGGAATTTTGGAATGCTCTCACCATAGGATTTCTCTCCTCAGCAAAATCGAAATTTAGAGACCAAGATCGAATTTTTTGGTTGGGTAGAACCCGGGATCTATCAAACCCCAGTTCAGGTTTTGGACCAGAAAACTAGATTTTGACAGAAGTTGTAGATCCGAAATTCATAGGTCATTTTTGAAGGGTCAATTTTTGAAGTTTTCAAAATCTGAGCACACCAACTTGCTCGCCTCAGTCAAATGCATCTCCCTGTCCATACAGAAGTTTGAAATTCCAAGTTTGAATTTTTAGGGTTTCTCTGCCAAACCCTAGCCAACTCTAGATCCAGTTTCAACAAATCAAAGTGTATACGATTGGGTTAATCCTAGAAGAGAATGAATTGGACACCTACATAAGTGAAGAAGTTCTAGTTCCAGAGGGAGATGAGGCTAAGGCCTTACATAAGAAGACTGCAAGCAATCCCGACAGGTATGACTTGAGGAGATACATGTATGTTTTGAAATTAATTTTGTTCATGATTAAGTTTATGATATGTTTGTCTTCATATTATTGAGGTTAGTACAATCTTGATTAATTTTAGACTTGTATTATCACCTTAGTAAAAGTATGAATGCATGTGAATGATAGAAGACATTCATTGATTAGGGTTATGACCCTTATGATTGTACTAATGCACCGTGGTGTTGTATGAGGATGATGTTGTTCGCTAACATGAAAGGTAAATCAAGAAAGACAATTCAAGTTCTAGATCAAGAACATATGACCATGGTGACATGAAGACAAAGACTCATCCATAGCCATTGATCACATAGAAGATCTATTTACGAGGTATGTATAATTTGGTTCTACAATGCTTAACTTATAAGATATGCAAGTTACTAGCACACGGTCTCTAAATCATTGAAGAGAACACAGAAGACATTGTTTGGGTATGTTAGACATAACTAGCAAACATGATAGTCCAAGTATGTTTTTCCTATATCAAGTTAGAATCCTACCTTGTGTTAGGATCTTATATAAGTATACTTGGTATGATTGATAATGATTATTCATGAAGTTATAAGTTTGGGCAATCATGGGTTTATGCATATTATGCTTCTTAGTTTGATTAATGATATGACAAACTAGAAGAGTCCTATGGTCAAATAAAAATATGCATGAGTAAAAGAAGTCCTCCCTGAAACCTTGAATACTAATGCTTATGTATGAAATGATCATGACCATACATGTTTAATATTATTTAGAATCATAATGTTTTGATAGTATTGAGATTATACTAATGCATGTATGAGATATTGAGGATGAAACAATGATGACACTAGTGCACACTTAAGCATGCATAGTGGTCCAGGATGGATAGAATTTCAAAGACATATAATCATGATGATATCATAAAGGAGGCAAAGATCAAGAGGGAGCACACTCCAATAGTTCCTGCAAGGAAGCAAAGATTGAGAGGGAGTCCACCTGACAACCAAACAAAGATAATTATTTGAATTATCACTCCTTATATATCTGATTACATAAATGTTGTTGTTCAGTCATGTACATACTTATGTTCCTAGATTTAGGATGTATATTATGCATTTTAGAAAAGTTGCATTAATGAACAAGATACTACTAATATAGTAATGGGTAAGTGGCCTATGGTACTGTACAACACTCCATTACTACTTTTCTAGAATGAAACCTCTTTGTTGACATTTTGGGAGTTGTGCACAGTCTTAACAATGTTTTGGTAGAGATGGAAGGCATCTAGAGAGTTACAGGATATGGATAAATGTTGTATTGAAGCAGTGGCTAAGATAATTGCATGACTGTATGACATATGTCCTTATGTGTAAGATTTTGTTCTGAAAACTATGAGACATTTCTAATCATGCAATTGAATTTGACTTGTAGGAAAGATCATGTACAATCTCCTACAAAAGAAGGACAGCGAAATTTGTTCTAGTGACGAAGTTCAAGAAAACTACATATTGAAGAATCTAAAGTTCCCAGGATCAGGGATGCAGTAATGGAAGGATGCCATGATCGAGGAGTACCAGTCGATCATGAAGAATGATGTCTGGGATGTGGTCCCAAGACCAGAAGGGAAGTCTTTTGTGACTTCCAAGTGGATCTACAAGATCAGGCATGTTGCAGATGGTAGCATAGAGAAATACAAGGCAAGGTTTGTGCCTAGTGGATTTTCCCAGAAAGAAGGGATAGATTACGAAGAAACTTTTGCACTTGTAGCCAGATACACTTCCATCAGAACAGTACTTGCTTTGGCTACAGTGATGAAGTGGAAGATACACCAGATGGATTTCAAGACAACGTTCTTGAATGTTGTAGTCGAAGAGGAAGTGCATGTGGAGCATCCACTCGGATTTGAGACACATGACAGGGAGTCACATGTGTGAAATTGAAGAAAGGATTGTACGGTTTGAAACAAGCATCCAGGACATGGTATGACAGGATTGACAGCTTCCTGACTAGTTTGGGCTTTACCTAGTGTAAAGCGGATTCCAACCTTTACTACAAGGTTGAGGAAGGAAATACAGTAATACTCCTACTGTATGTAGATGGTTTGATTGCTGATACGAAGAGGAAGCTTGCTGCCGAGTTTGAGATGAAGGACTTGGGTATGATGCATTACTTTCTAGGTATGGAGGTGCGGCAGAGTGCAGATGGAATCTTCCTAGGACAGCGGAAGTATGCAATAGAGATCCTGAAGCGGTTCAGGATGATGGACTGCAGGGCCATGGCCACACCTATGGAATCGAACCTGAAGCTATTGAGTGATGCTTCATCAGAGTCGGTTGATGCCACAATGTATCGTCAGATGATTGGGTCCTTGATGTACCTGACGAACATAAGACCAGATATTTGCTTTGCTGTGAACACTTTGAGCCAATTCCTGACGAATCCTAGACATGTTCACCTGATTGTTGTAAAGCATATTCTGAGGTACCTGAAGGGTATGGTTGGTTATGGGCTCAAGTGTGATGCAAATAAAAAATTTAACCTGGAGGGTTATGTTGATTCATATTGGGAAGGCAATGCTGCAGATAGGAAGAGCACTTCGGGGTGCTACTTTAGCATGGTATTAGGTGTGATATCTTGGTTTAGCATGAAGCAATCCTACATAGCACTGAGTACAGCCGAAGCATAGTATGTCGCAGCTTGTTCGACTAGTTGTGAGGTAGTATGTCTAAGGAATCTATTGTCTGATTTGTTTGATCTCTAGTTAGATGCTACTTGTATCTTCTGTGACAACCAGAGTTGTGTGAAGTTGTCTGATAACCCAGTGTTCCATGACAAGTCGAAGCATATCGAGATCAAGTATCACTATAGTAGGGATATGGTGCAGAGAGGAGCAGTGAAGCTCCTGTATGTTGCAACGGATGAGCATATTGTAGATGTGTTGAGCAAACCACTAGCCAGGGTGAAGTTCAAATACTTCAGAGAGAGGCTTGGTGTTCTTCAGATTGAAGATACTTCCAGGAAGAAGTGATGGGACACATATGCAGGAGCCCTTCCAAGCATGGTGGTAGGAGGATCCTTCCCATGGCCGTGGATGTAAGTGCTATGTGATGAGCATCAGGTCGATGCTCCGGTATGAACATTCGGATGATGTTCGATATGATGATGATTAGGATGATCATGAGAATCAACATGATGCTCCGTGCGAGGATGATCAGTATGATCATGAGTATCAGGATGATACTCTGTGGCCGTGGACAGGTTGTGCAGTAGCATAAGCATATAATAGCACCCTGGGAGATCCTATAGGTTGATCAGGAAGCTTGTAATCAACCTTGGGATACTCTTTTGAGGTTTTGCTTATGCAAAGGCATGTAATCAGTCCTGGGAGATCCTATAGGTTGAGCAGGAAGCTCATAATCAACCCTGGGATGCTCTTTCGAGGTTTTTCCTGATACCATGTAATCAGTCCTAAGAGATCCTATAGGTTGAGTAGGAAGCTCATAATCAACCTTGGGATACTCTTTCGAGGTTTTGCTTGGTCGCATGTAATCAATCCTGGGAGATCCTATAGGTTGAGTAGGAAGCTCATAATTAGCCCCGGGATGCTCTTTCTAGGTTTTGTGAAGTCTGCATATAATAGCTCCTTGGGAGATCCTATAGGTTGAGTAGGAAGCTCGTAATCAACCCTGGGATGTTCTTTTGAGGTTTTACAGATGCACATAATCAGCCCTGAGATTCCACAGGATGGGCCGCTTGCAGAGATGATGAAGACCTACATGGAGGCTAGGCCTACATCCAACATGAAAAAGAGCTGGCTCTGTAGAACTTCCTATGATGAGTAAAATTGAGAGATAGCACCAGTGATCGAGATGACGAGTACAATAGTAGTGACGATGATCCAGGTCCAGTATTGGAGACTTATGCATATATGTATTGATGACCTGTGTCAAGAGAATACCTTCCTAGTTAAGAGGGAGTGTTGGTGTATTTGTAACTTCGAAAGATATTCACTTGTAGATTGTATGTATTACATTTGTACTTTATTGTATCCCCAATGAAGATGTATTATTCCTCCGATTAGAAGTGTCGTCATTCGTATTTGCAAGTGTTGCAAGTTATATTGTAAGTGTCGTAACTTATACTTGATGGGTTATTAGACCACCTTGGTGGGGTCGGACCTGTATGAGTTAAAGGGTTATTAGACCACTCTAGTGGGGTCGACCCAGTGACAAGTGGTAATGGGTTATTAGACTCTCCTAAGAGAGGTCGACCTAGTTAGAGTAAAACACAAGTAAAGGTAAAGTATAAATAGAGAGGAGAACCTCTCTATTTATCCATTCACACACTCACTCGCTTCGCATTATTGATAGAGAGGAGGAGTGCGCACAAGTGGAGGAGGAGAAGCTACTAGGAGACTATCTCTTGTTTTGGGGTTTTGTATTGGTGCTCATTCTATCTCCGAGGAAGTTGCAAGGTTTTTTACTTTCTTGGTTTTCCCCGGTGAAATGCTTTGTGTCTCTTGTCTCTTATGCTTGATATGTTGTACATGTTGTTCTCTCAGTTAAGATCCTATATCATATTGAATTAAATGATGAAAAACTAACACAATCAATAATAAGATGTCTGCTGGCCGACTGATTGATTGATTGAACCAACAATTTTATCAACCAATGACATTATTTCCACATGCTAAAAGTTCCTCAAAAGAAAATGTCAAACATGATTTCAACAAGCCAAAAGTTTGTCAAAATAACATGTCAAACAAATGGGTAACGACTAGCAAGGAGAGGCTTTGACGTCTCCTCTAATATTATAATACTAGCATAACCATATTTTTAAAAGTAGTTGATATACATGGATGAATGTTATTTTTCCCACCTTCTAAATATAATGGCACTGATTGTTATATATCAAAATGAAAATAATTATTTATAAAGGAAAAATATAAATAATAAAAATTAATTAATTAATATATATCAATAAATAAATAATTAGTAATAATAATAAATTCATTTATTTATACCAACAATACAAATATGAATAAAAAAATAACAAATATGAGTTGAGTTAATTTTATTTATATGAAATAAAATTATATAAATAAATCAAATTAAATTAATAAGTATCCGTGTTTGATTTTGTAGTTAATTTTGGTCAACCATAGTTGACTATGTTGAAACATGGTTGACTAAGTCTAACCATAGTTAACCATGCATAACTATTATTTGACCATGGTAGATTTTAGTGAACCATGGCTAACTTTAGTCCACCATGGTTGACTTTTGTTAACTAAGGTTGACCATGTTTGACCATCATTAGCCATGGTTGATAAAGGGTGTCAAATGATGGTTGACCATAGTAAACCATAGTTAACTATTGCTTGTGCATGGTTGACTTTAGTTAACCATGGTTAACTTTAGTGCACCATGGTTGACTATGGATTACTTCGTTGACCATGGTTATGCATGTTTGATTATGTGAGACCATGTTTGAATGTCATTGACCATTGTTAATTATGGTTGATTGTGGTTTTCATATTTGGCTTTAATTAACCATGGTTAACTATGTTTGAACACAATTAACTAAGTTTGACCATAGTTAAACATGGGTGACAATTGTTTTACCATGGTTTTTTAAGTGAATCATGGTTGACTTTAGTTAACCATGGTTGACATTAATAAACCATGGTTGAATTTTCTTAGCTAAAGAATACACCATGGTTGATTATTACTTGACTTTAGTTAACCATGGTTGTGTATGGTTTAATTTATTTAGGTAACGTTCTCTGCTTCACTATTGCTGACTAACCAATGTTGAATATGGATTACTTTATTTACCATGGTTGTGCATGTTTGATTATATGAGATCATGTTGAAATGTCATTGACCATGGTTGATAATGGTTTACTATTGTTTTCAAAGTTAACTTTAGTTAACCATGGTTATCTATGTTTGAACATGGCTCACTAAGTTTGACTATAGTTAATCATGGGTGACTAATGATTGACCATGAGACTATGGATGACTTTAGTTAACCATAGTTGACTTTTCTTAGCTAAGTTTGAACATGCTTCACCAACATTCACCATGGTTAAGGAAGGGTGTTAAATTATAGTTTGACCATAATAAACCATGGTTGACTATTGTTTGCACATGGTCGAATTTAGCAAAACCATGGTTGACTTTAATGCACCATGGTTAACTATTGTTTGAATTTGGTCAAGCATGGTTTACTTTAGTGAACATTGGTTGTGTATGGTTGACTTTGGTTAGGAAACATTAACTCTGTTTGACCATCATTATCCATGGTTGGTAATGGGTGACAAATGATGGATGAATAAATTAGACCATAGTTTACCTTGGTTCATTATTTTTTAATTGTGGTTGAATTTAGTTAACAATGGTTGACTTTAATGATCCATAGCTTGCCATAGTTGATGTTGGTTAACCATGGTTGAATTTAGTTAACTATGGTAGAATTTAGTGAATCGTGGATGACTACCAATGGATTTGGTTTTTTTAGTTGACTTTAATTGACCATGGTTGACTTTATTGCACGATGGTGTACTATGGTTAAATTTGGTTAACCATGGTTACATTGACTATGTTTGACCATTGTTAAGTAACAATTGTCGACTATGGATTACTTCATTAAGCATGGTTGTGCATGTTTCATTATGTGAGATCATGTTTGAATGTAATTGACTATGGTTGAATGGTTTTCATAGTTGACTTTATTTAATCATAATTAAGAATGGGTGAATATTGTTTGGTTGTGGTTGATTTTAGTGTACTATGGTCTATCCATGGTTGACTTTAATTCATCATGGTTGACGGTTATTTGACTTTGGTAATCTGCTACAATGGAATTTGAAGGAAAAAAATGTCAAGGAAATAAAAACCACTGATTTAGAATTTACAAAAATTGCATAGCGCATAAACCATTTCAAATGGGTTATAAAGGGAAAATAAAATCCTGGAGTTGTCGCCACAATAACTACTCACTGCAATATGTTCGTAAGTCTCACAATTTTCATGTTGTCCAACAAATCCAGGAACATCAATACTATCAATTTTTTATTCGTTGTCTTGTGTGTCATCATCTATCTTGTGTGCCATCATCTTTCATCTCTCATGAATTTGGTTGAAGAACACTGCACTTTCAATTTGGTGAAAGAGGGAAGAAGAACGAATCAAGAAGTTTCGTGACAACTAGGGAAATTGCATCACTTCACTCTATTTTAATGTGTGAAAATATTTCAAAAGTATTGGATAAGTTGTACATATAATAGGTGTACATATGTGAAATGCATATAAAAGACATATTTAAATAAAATTGGAAATTTTTTATTCCAAGGACATTAGCAAATTTGAGTTTTTTAGTTATTTTGTGATTCTAGCTCCACTGTTTAATTCAAAATTTAATGAAATATGTGCTATAAGCTAGTTATAACTAGCAATTTCCTCAAGAGGGGCAAAAGAAACATCGAGAGGAAAATAGAAAAGGTACAAAAAACAGTTGCAGTTTTTATCTCATTTTAGTGCATCTACTAGACTCATGTATGACCGATGTATCTTTGTTATATGAGTGCTTTTGATGGTACCCAGGAGAAAGTAGGCCTATGGATGAAGTACATCATTTAATAATAGGATTTAATTGATCCAAGATGGTAGATAAAACGCTGAATTTAATTTCAAGAGACTGCCCATGGACAATTGAATGACAGGTTTCCTTGGAGAAGATTTTGTATGCATACAGTTTGTTGGTTGTGGAGCTTGATATTCCTGATTCATAGGTTATGTTTCAGCCGTGTCTGGATCCCATCCCATGATGGGGGGGTTTGGGGGGGATTCCCCCCGAAAATAGTCGCCATGGGGGGTGACGGTCTAGGGGGGGTGATGAATAGTTTGGGAGCCCCACCCTTGGCGGGGGTTCGGGGGCAACGCCCCTGTAGCGAAAATTTTGGAAAAAATGCCTTGTAAAATGTTGTAATTTCATAGTCATGACTTGGTCAATAATGGGTGATTTGTGGGCCCATGGTATTGGGTGTCCCATAGTATTTTCCCATGGTAATCCGTCTTTAAAAGGAAGGCATTGTAATATGGTTGGGTATTGTAGCATTGTAAAGATCTCTATGATTGTGTGAGAGAGAGTGAAGAGGAAGTTACAGTGGATGTGCTGCAGGTTGTATCCCTTCATTTTTTTGATGGTATAATAATAAGGGCTGACAATTTCTGTGTGGACGTAGCCCATTTTGGGTGAATCACACTATATTGGTGTCTCTCTTGTAATTTGTTTTATGTGATTTATATTTGCATCTTGTTTATTGTTATTGCTCTGCGGTCTTGTTCAAATTATAAATCACAGAGAAATAAAAATAAACATAGCAATAAATCACGGCTGTTTTGGTTCTATTTGGCATATAAACTCTCAGGAAAGAAGGGTTCTTGGTTAGAGTGGGAGCAATGGCGGAAGAAGGAAAGTTTAAGGTCGTTAAATTTAATGGCCAAGACTACCAGTTATTGAAGATGAAAATGGAGGACTATCTGTGCTAGAAGGATCTATTCCTACCATTGGGAGGAAAAGAAAAACAACCGTCAACTATGAAGGATGAAGAATGGGAGGTTCTTGACAGAAAGGCACTAGGAACAATACGACTGTTCCTGGCTTTGTCGGTGGATTTCAATATTTCAAAAGAAAAGACAATAGAGGGTTTGATGAGTGCACTTGGTAAGTTGTATGAAAAACCCTCAGCCTCCAACAAGGTATTAGTAATGAAGCATTTATTTAATATGAAGATGTCAGAAGGTGGATTTGTTGTTGATCATTTAAATGAATTTAATACGATTACAAATCATCTAAGTTATGTAAAAGTGAACTTTGATGATGAGGATAGGGCTCTTCTAATCTTGTGTTCATTGCCAGAAAGCTGGAACAGATTGGTCATGGTTGTAAGTAACTCTGTCTCTGGTTCAAATACTTTGAAATTTGATGATGTTGTTGGTGTTATTCTTAGCGAGAAAATGTAAAGGAAAAGCACATGTGAGACATCATGTAATGCGTTGACCATGGAGAGCAGGGGAAGGAAAACGAAGAGAGGAAAGAGCCCAGGTGTTATTCTAATCTTGTGTTCATTGCCAGAAAGATGGAACAGATTGGTCATGGTTGTAAGTAACTCTGTCTCTGGTTCAAATACTTTGAAGTTTGATGATGTTGTTGGTGTTATTCTTAGTGAGAAAATGCGAAGGGAAAGCACATGTGAGACATCAAGTAATGCGTTGACCATGGAGAGCAGGGGAAGGAAAATGAAGAGAGGAAAGAGCCCAGGTAATCGCAACAAGTCCAGGAAGGGCAGATCCAAGTCCAGATTGGGAAATATAGAATGCTGGAACTATGGAAATAAATGACATATGAAGAAAGACTATAGATCTCTAAAGAAGAAAGGAGATGGACAGCAGGATACTACTAAGGAAGAAAATGGAGCAGGTGATGTGTTACAAGATGCTTTGATTCTTGCATTAGATAATACTAGTGATTACTGGGTAGTAGATTCAGGGGCTTCATGTCATGATACACCCCATAGTAAATTCTATCATGATTATGTTCTAGGCGATTTTGGACATGTTTTATTGGGTGATGATGAACCATGTAAAATTGTTGGAATGGGTAAGGTATGAATACAGTTAATGAATGGTGAATGGCTGTTGAAAGATGTAAGGAATATTCCCGCTATGAAAATAAATCTAAAGATGTGGAGAATCTGCATCCCCTTCTCACTCATGTGGCCAAGCCTATGATGCCACTCAAGGAAGCTGCATCCATATATGAAGTAGGTAAGTTTCGAATTATATGAGAACTGTGTTTATGGAAAACATAAGAGAGTCTGATTTCTCAGGGTTGGGAAACATAAGAAGAGTGAAAAGTTAGATCTTGTACATACAGATGTATGGAGACCGGCTCAGGTACAATCTCTTGGTGTCTCTTGTTATTATGTTACTTTTATTGATGATGCGACTAGAAATATTTGGGTTTATTGCATTAGATAGAAATATGACATGTTTGCTACTTTTAAGAAATGGAAAGCTTTGGTTGAGAATGAGACAGGAAAAAGGTTGAAGTGTCTTAGATATGATAATGGAGGTGAGTATTGCGGTAAGGAGTATGATATTTATTGTTCATACCATGGGATTCGTAGAGAGAAGATAGTCCGAGGAACACCACAAGAAAATGGTGTGTTAGAAAGGTTGAACCGAATAATCATGGAGCATGCAATGTGTATGAGATTGCATGCAGGGTTTCCCTTATAGTTTTGGGCAGATGTTGTAGATACTATTGTTTACTTAATAAACAAAGGGCCTTCAAGTGCTTTGGATGGTGGTATTCTAGAGGAGGCATGGATAGGTAAAAAGGTAAACTACTATTTTCTGAGAACATTTGGCTGTGAAGCATTTTCCCATATTGATAAAGAAAAAAAACAAAGCTTGATGCTAAATCCAAGAAATGTACTTTTATTTGATACAGAGTTGATGATTTTAGTTATCGCTTATAGGATTATGAAAATAACAAAATCATTAAGAGTAGAGATGTGGTATTCAATGAAAAGGTCATGTACAAAGATCAGTTCCAGGGAAAGAAACAAGAAAATGAAAACACATAGTACACCGTGCTTGATGAAATCAAAGAAAATGAAGTTCCAAAGGTGCCAGAAAATCAAGAACAACAACAGGTACCTCAAACTCCTACAAGTGTTAGAAGATATACTAGGTTAAGTAGACCCCTTGAACGATTCTCTCCTTCACTATATTATTTATTGATGATTGATTTTGGTGAACCATAATGTTATGAAGAAGCAATGCAAGTGGAAACTAGAAAGAAGTGGGAGAAAGGCATGAATGAGGAGATGGACTCATTGGTAAGAAAGAAGAATTGGGATTTGGTTCAGTTTCCTGCTGGTAAAAGAGAATTGCAGAATAAATGGGTTTACAAGTTGAAGGAAGAAGATGGAGGAAAGAAGTGGTACAAGTCCAGACTTGTTGTAAGGGGGTTTGCACAGAAGAAAGGTATAGATTTTGATGAAATATTTTTTCCTGTTGCTAAAATAACTTCAATTAGAACTATTTTAAGTCTAGTGGATGTAGAAGATTTGCATATTGAATAGTTAGATGTAAAAACAAACTTTCTCCATGGGTATTTGGAGGGAGAGATTTATATGTAGTAGCCACATGGGTATGAGGTCAAAGGGAAGGAGAATTTGGTATGCAGGTTGAATAAGGGTTTGTATGGCCTGAAGTAAGATCCAAGGAAGTGGTATTTGAAATTTGACAGGTTTATGATAGAACAAGGTTATAGTAGATGTCATTTTGACCACTGTGTTTATTTCAAGAGGCTAGATAATGGGAGATATATTATCTTGTTATTGTATGTAGATGGCATTCTTGTTGCAGGTTCTAACATGTAAGATATAAATGTGCTCAAAAGGAAGTTAGCGAATTCATTTACGATGAAGGATTTGGGTGTTGCAAACCAAATCCTTGGTATGAGAATAACAAGAGACAAGAAAAATCACAAATTGACATTGCCTTAGGGTGAGTACATACAAAAGGTGTTGGAGAGGTTTAGAATGTAGAATGTAAAACCAGTTAGTAGACCTTTTTCCAACCATTTCAAGCTAATAAGGATATGTATCCCAAGACACGGGAAGAGATAGATTACATGTCTAGGGTTCCTTATTCATCGACAATTGGTAGCTTGATGTATGCCATGGTGTGCACAAGACTAGTTATTGCACATGCAGTGGGAGTTGTGAGAAAGTATTTGAAAAATATAGGTAAAGAACATTGGAAGGAAGTATATAGTGGATTCTCAAGTATTTGAGAGGTACTACCACTCATGCATTATGTTTTGGAGGTTCAAACACTGTTCTGCAGGGATATGTTGATGCAGATATGATAGGTGATAAAGATAGCAAGAGGATAACCACATGGCATGTCTTTACTATAGGTGGAACAACATTAATTTGGATTTCAAAACTGAAAAGGTTGTTTCCTTTCAACAACGGAAGTAGAGTATGTTGCTGCTATAGAGGCTAGTAAAGAGATGATTTGGTTGCGAAGGTTCATGGGGGAATTGGGTAAGAAGAAGAAGGAGAATAGCAGGTTGTACAGTGACATCCATAGTGCCATTCATCATGCAAAGAACTCATCCTTCCATTCTAAGAGTAAACATATACATCTCAAGTACCATTTCATATGGTCTGTTCTAGAAGATGAACTATTGAAGCTGGAAAAGATACACACTAGCCAAAATCCTATAGACATGTTAACAAAGGTGGTAACCAAAGAAAAATTGAGTTCCTGCTCAGTTTCATTTGGCCTTCAAGCATTAAGGTGAAGATGAGAAATTTTCCAGATCCAAGGTTCAGAGTATAGTCCAACAAGTGCAACAATAGTGGATTTGTTGTGATCAGTCTCCAAGTGGGAAATTGTTGGTTGTGGAGCTTGATATTCCTTATTCATAGGTCATGTTTTAGCCGTGTCTGGATCCTATCCCATGATGGGGGGGTTTGGGGGGGCTTTCCCTCAAAATAGTCTCCATGGGGGGTCCAGGGGGGTTGGCGACTAGTTTGGGATCCCTCCTTGGTGGGGGTTCGGGGGCAGCGCCACCGTAGCGAAATTTTTGAAAACAATTCCTTGTAAAATGTTGTAATTTCATAGTCATGACTTGGTCAATAATGGGTGATTTACGGGCCCATGGTATTGAGTGTCCCATAGTATTTTCCCATGGTAATCCCTCTTTAAAAGGAAGACATTGTAATATGGCTGGGTATTGTAGCATTGTAAAGATCTCTCTGATTGTGTGAGAGAGACTGCGAGAGAGTGAAGAGGAAGTTGCAGCGGATGTGATGTAGGTTGTATCCCTTCATTTGTTAGATGGTATAATAATAAGGAATGGCAATTTATGTGTGGATGTAATCCATCTTGGGTGATCTTGGGTGAAACACGTTATATTGATGTCTCTCTTGTAATGTGTTTTATGTGATTTATATTTGCATCTTATTTATTGTTATTGCTCTGTGATCCTGTATTTCTAACACATTTTTCTTTTATTTGTAAGATTGTTAATCCAATTTCTTGGAGACAATCTAATAGAGTCATGACCAGAGTACCTCATCAACATCCTCAACTTTTGACACTGAAAATTATACTGGTGGGAACATAGGACCTTGATATATATTGTTGAAAATAGTATCAATACAAGCACACAGGCCTTGTAAGGAAAGCTCTAATCTCCAGATGTTTATTTAAAGAAATTGTATCAAAACCAAGCCAATTTACATTAGTGTTGTGATAGCCAAGACAAAATGGACTAAAAGCATTGAACCAATGTTTTACATATATAGGGAACTGATGATCCACTGTCATTAGGAATACATCATAACATTCAACGCCGAGAGGAAAAGAACAAAGGTACACAAAATTATTTTTCATTCAACTCAGATATACGACATTCATAAATATTTGAATGGAGACAGAGTGAGAACTAATCATAAATCATAACATCGTTGCTCAAAACAGGGTCAACACCACATTTTCAACACCAGAACCTTAGAAAAGACTGTAATCGATCCGTAATTCATTATCTTCAACAAAATTTTGAATATGAAGACACCAAAGAAATGAGATAAATCAACTAGTTCTTTCTTTCATATGGACTCAATGCATTCATGTTTGTAACCACTTTGAATCTTTCCCACAAATATGGATGTTTGAAATATAGTGTTGAACTTTAACAGATATCTACAAAAACATATCCATGTCTCAACTATTGTCAATACATCATAGCTAGGACTGACTTCTGATCAAATAATTGGTTATTAATCTTCAGGGATGTTTCTCAAATACAAGACATTAAGAGAGCAGAATTGGGCAACTTTAACATTTTGTAGGTAGACCACCAATTAGAGATGAAGTTGAAAAGGAATGTGAGAAGAATAAAGATATTGGTCATAATATGGTCAAATCAAATGAGCAAAGGTCATCTTATCAAAACAAATATTTAACTTTTATTCTTTCATGAAACAATTCACATTGACAAAGTAAACAACTATGTTTTAGGTAAGGCTTGAAAGATAGATTAACTTTATATAGAAATGAGAAGAGATGACATGTATTCGAGCAACAAGAGGGATTTAACGATCATCAGAGACATATAGTTCAAGAGGTGACTGAAAAGATATTTTAGGGTTTGGAAGTCATCTATTACCATAAAAAAGCAAATTTTCAGAACACTTCAACCAAGTAGAATCGAACCAAAATCATCATCTTAAAAATGATTTAAAGACAATATTATGATAACTCTATCATTGTATAAAAAACATCACATATCATTATCACCCTACACCACTAAAAGGAACATGCCTTTTAAACTATGAATCACAATATTCCCTTTCAAATCATCCCGTCAATACCCTCTACTTATCACTCCACAGGTGCTCGGAGGAATGAAACCATCATTTTACTCCCAAGTGATATATATATATATATATATATATATATATATATATATATATATATATATATATATAGATGTTAGTGCTGGAAATATGGTTTTTGTACCCTTCGTTACATACAGTATTCAACCATGACCACATAGCTATTTAAAAAACACCTACTGTAGCATAATGGATTCCTAATTCGTTCTCAGTGGTAGGATAGAAACTACTACCATCCATAAATGTATTTTTTCTTGTTTCTTGAACAATGGTGATGCCCATAGTTCCTTAAGAGGGATAATGCCAGTAGAAATCCACTACTGAGGAACATTATCAATGCAAAAAGGACTTTATATGTGTTGTAGCTTTGAATTTATTGCTCAAAATACAATCCATGAAAGTGCTTGGAATATCATGTATGTTGCTTCATGGATAGTCTACTTTGTTGTCAAGACTAAAAATCTACTTCATTGTGAAGACTAAGTGGGCTAGGAATGGTGTGTGTTCATCATTGCATATAAACCAATAAAAAACACAAATAAGCACTTAAAGAGAAACTAAGCTCAAGTGAAAGAAAAATGCATCCTACCTTTAAAGAAAAAGCATGCCCATCAATGGATAAAATTTCAAGATTGAAATTCATGAAGTTGTCTTGTTTTTTTATTATAAATAAGATAAAGATTATATGAAGATTTCACCAACTAAATAAAAATATCTATTGACTGGAGGAACTTGAATATACATTGTCTAAAGGACAACCTTTGTTCCATGAATTAAGAAGACCCTCTAAAAGTATTCATAATACTTTTTAAATTCGCATCATAAGTGAATATAACAACATTGCATTACACACAACCTATAATACATTTACTCAGTTTGAATCTAAGCTATGAAACATCTACTATTGACTTGAGACCACAATTTGATAATAGATGCTTAAATCTATTTAAGAATGGTATTTTTTTTATCTTCTACTGACTACTAATATATTCAAAATATGCACGTAAAGTTATTTTAATACAAACAAAAAAAAATATGTGCATGCAACCTCCACAAGCACTATCTAAACTCAAATTTGGGTTAGCTATATACCAATATATTCATACGTCTAAACCGCTGACAGAAAGGATATACATCAAAATGCGTAACAAAGAGATTCCATGAGACAACAATGAAAGTGTCCCTAGGCCCAAGGATAAACAAAGTGTCCTTAAGTTGTTGCAAGGAGAAGGCCGACATCAAGTAAAGGATGGTCATGGTTGTTGGGAGTTGACCCCCAACTTGTACACGATACCTCTTCCTAGACAACTATTGGATCCCACCCATCACTGTACATCTCATGAGGTTTCTCAATCTACAATATTGTAGGTGCTAACATAGTAAAATTATCATTGTTCTGCATATAAAGAGGCCAGTGGTGCTTCCTTTCTCTCTTCTCCCTTACAACCCTTCTATCTCAATAATGTGGTCATCCTCAGATCTATGTAACTGGTGTGAGCAAGTGGATCTAGCTAGAGAAGCGCCAAGTGGATACCCACTCATGTTCCAAGGCATGCCTCCTAAAAAATATAAAGGAATGCATGTATTAAGGAAAGCACGTGTTGTTTCCTTATTGTAAAATGTATTAGAATTAAAATTCATAGAATTAGTTTAAGATACAGAGTAACCATGAAAAAAAGGAATGGTGTGTATTCATCTTGAAAACATTTTCTTGTTTATACAATAAAATTAACATACAAACAACCAAGAAGACAATCTTTATTTGCAGAGAATATAAGCTTCACAAATATTTAAAATTAAAAATCAACACATTGTTATTATTCAAAACTAATGGGATAATTTGAATGGCCACAAAAAACATTCAGTATTGCATTTAAACCGGTTAGAAAAATTGATGTAAGAAAATAAAATATATAGATTTCACTAGAACCTCAAAGGTGGTCTTAACAATGCAAAATAAAACCCTTTTGTACTAACCATAAACCAAGGGTAGCTCCTAGGTTTCCACAACAAAGTTTCTGATAAAAAATATATATTAAGCTAACAAATTCTGACTATCAAAACCATCAAGAATTCCAATGAATAAAATGTATGCTGCAACAATCGCAGATGCATGGTGCTTCATGTTATCTTCAATGATGGACAACTTGACACCCTTACCCTTGGGTAAGGAAACCAAAGCCTTTGTCCCTTTTCAATTGTGAACACATTACCCTGTCAGGTTACAAATTTCTTCCCAGCACCATCTTGCACATGAATAATATCAAAGGTTCCCTTATGATTTTATCTGTGTTTAATGACTCCAACACAGCCTCTATTGCGGCCTCCAGTAACCATTACAACATTACCAACATCAAACTTGATGAACTCCTTGATTTTTTCAATCTCCAAGTCAATCTTGATTGTATCATTTTCCTTGACTAATGGATTTGGGTACCTAATTGTGCGTCCATCATAAGTGGTGAGATAAGGGAGACCCTTATCTCCAAATTGTACATAACGAACTTTGCAAAGTTTATACTGCAAAAGACAAGTACAAAACATTAGTAACTTTTCAACATATGATAGAGTGGCATTTACTCCAAAAAGCTACAAATTCTAAGTTCTAAAATTTTCAACATTTTGTGTCTTTTTTTATTTTACTGAAAATACCATTTAGAACTGGTTGTGAGATTGCAACTCAAACATAGTGTTTACTGTCACATGTTTTGGAATACCAAACCCTAAACATGATATGGATACCTTTGCTTCTTCATCCTTGATTGAATGCAAGTGGGAACGACCCTTTTCATCATAAATAAGTCTAAAATTCTCATTTGTTTCTGCAATTGACAAGACATCTGGAGTAAATAAAACAACCAATCATGAAAAAAATCTCACTTGGTATAAAAGAAATTTATTACATCTTCTAGACTAGTGGAAATATTGGCATATTCAAAGTCTACATTCTCAGGCCATTAAGGCACTTACCCATAAACCCTATATGATAGCACTTGTCTATCCTGACTTTTCCATCAATAGAAATAAGCCTTTGCATCACAATGACTATAACCTCATGGTATGTGAGAGCATATTTCATCCTATTCCTAATAAGAACTACAAGAGGAAGGCATTCCCTGCCCTTGTGAGGGCCAGGTGATGCTTTTGGTGCCCGCATAGGTAAAACGGACCCAAGTTAGAAGCATTAATAGTTTGCAACAAAGAATGACAAATATTTAACTATGTCTTGAAAATGTTTGCATTTCCAGTCACATATTTACTTTAAAATTTTCTATTATTTTTAACTTACAAAAGCACCATCGAGTTTGTATTTACAAAAGCACCACCAAGTTTGTCAAGCATCCAATGCTTAGGAGTATTGAGCCTCTTTAAATGTTTATTCAACCCACGAGCCTGAAATTGAAGTCAGACCAACATAGAAAATATTAGAGAGGTCAATAGAACCAAACCAAAGTTCATATCCTAGTTAATGAGTATATATAAAAATAATAATACATCATCTGCAACTTCTTAATCTTGAGCATGAATTGGGATAAAAATTGCACAATATAAAAAGTTAATATTAGTATGAGATTCATGTCAAATATAGACCATTCTATATTAAACCAAATACAACTTATATGCATATGATTAAGAAATAATATGGAATCCAGTGTTTCCTGAAAAGACCATTTACAATTGGTTGTGACCTGCAACTTAAACATAGTTTTTAGTGTCACATGTTTTGGAATACCAAACCCTAAACATGATACTGATACCTTTTCTTCTTCATCCTTGATTGAATGCAAGCGGGAACAACCCTTTGCATCATAAAGAAGTCTAAAATTCTCATTTGTTTCTGCAATTGACAGGACATATGGAGGACATAAAACATCCAATCATGAACAAAATCTCACTTGGTATAAAAGAAATTTATTACATATTCTAGACTAGTGGAAATAGTGGCATATTCAAAGTCTACATATTCAGGTCACTAAGGCACTTACCCATAAACCCTGCAGGATAGCATTTGTCTGTCCTAACTTTTCCATCAATAGAAATAATCCTTTGCATCAAAATGGTTATAAACTCACGGTATGTGAGAGCATATTTCAAGCTATTCCTAATAATAACCACATGAGGAAGGAATTCCCTGCCTTTGTGAGGGCTAGGTGATGGTTTTGGTGCCTGCAGAGGTAAAACAAACCCAAGTAAGAAGCATTAGTTTGCAACAAAGAATGACAAATAGTTAACCATGTCTTGAAAATGTTTGCATTTATAGTCATATAGTTACTTTAAAAATTTCTGTTATTTTTAACTTACAAAAGCACCACCGAGTTTGTCAAGCATCTAATGCTTAGGAGTATTGAGCCTCTTTAAATGTTTCTTCAACCCACGAGCCTGAAATTGAAGTCAGAGAAACATAGAAAATATTAGAGAGGTCGATAGAACTAAACCAAATTTCATATCCCAGTTAACGAGAATATATAAAAATAATAATACATCATCTACATTTTCTTAATCTTGAGCATGAATTGGGCTAAAAATTGCAAAATAAAACAAGGTAATATTAGTATGACATTCATGTAAAATATAGACCATTCTATACTAAACCAAATACAACTTATATACATATGATTAAGAAATAATACGAAAGCCAGTGAAGGTAATATCTCCCAAATTTTTCCAATTGGGCCTCTAGTTAAGACAATTGTGAGTTATAGTGTTATCCTTCCTACCCAGATTCAACTTCCACAAGTGAATCTCGAGCTCTTAAATGAATTCCAGTTTACCTTGGGTACCATATTTGAAATGAGGGGAAGTTCCCAGCAAGTTTCCCCAAGAAATGTAGTCTATAGATATTGGGGATCTAAAAAAATAAATTTAAAATTAAAATTAAATGAAGGGACAAAAAAACCTTCAAGAATTACAAAATTTCCAGTCAATGATTTCTCAAAAGCAGGGTATATTTTGGTGGAGCAAGCCAACACTCACCATTTATCTGTGGATCTGGTGGCATACCACCATACATTTCTGTGAATCATCACATTTCCTTCAAAGCATCATTTTGACATCACACAAATAACATAGCTAAGATGTGTGCTACATGGTTACTATAAAAAATTGCAGTGAACAAGAATATCAAGTCTTCAGATATTGGGAGACTCGAGGCTATTAATAGATTGTGCAGATGCAATTAATAAAATTTGGAGAAATTAACTCTTATGCCTATAATGGAAAAAAACAGAGTAGAAAAAAATAGATTTGGAGATGTATCATTTCGACATGTATATAGACAGCTAAATGAGATGTTTCATAAATAAGCTCTGAAATACAAGAAGGAAAGCTGATAATAGTAGAAACAGATGAGAGAGGATCCCTTCCTGATGAGTTTATATCTCTTTATTGAGAAGCAACATTTTGTTTCTTTGTTTTTAGTAGTCTTAGCTTTACATTTGAGGTTTCAAGGCTTTCACGATTGAAAGTGTCCAACTATTAGAAGACAAAAGCACATACAAGGATGTCCTGCTTGTATTTAGCTCTGGGGAAATGTTCCATTTGGAGCTTATAGATTCTATGGTTGGTCAATGATATGGAATTTTCCAGGGAACTGTACAAGAAGTCAAGTGCTATTCAATGGAAAAAGACTAATATCTTGGTAAATGATCTACATTTTATCATGGCTTGTGGATGAAGGTTCACTTCAGTGATTTACAAATGCCATGCATGAATCCCTTAATATGAACCTCCTACTTGCAATTTCCATCCATTATAGTAAAGCAAATGTGTCCAATATTGTATGATTACAATATGAAGTCACGAGCACATATTCGTATATCTTCATTGATGAATATTTTCCCCAATTTCTCTCCAGTTTAAGCTTATGGAGGAATTGCTTCCTCCGTTGCTTCCAATTTTTTACTTTCACATCACCACAATTTGTGTAGCCTCTCTGAAGTTTTAGTGTATCAAGCAAATGGAACACCAAAATATTACTATCAAGAAGAAGATCTTAAAACCTCTTTAGTGGAGAAACACTTGGAACTTTGGAAGTATTGAATCCTGTTGCTTTAGCAAAACCACAGAATATTATGTTTCAAAAATAGAGATACTAATCCATCTACTGAGTTCCTTTTTTCGCGTTTTCCAGTTTCTATTGTAGAACCTGTGATAGGCTTTCTTAATGATGACAGAGGGGAGATGCAGGTTTCCATGGAAGAAAATGCCACAACTATTAAGAATGAAGAACTTGGACGCATGAAAAAAAATGACACTGCATATTTAGACTTGCAGGAAAGAAATGCTAAAGTTAGTAAAACTTCTGATATTGCTTCTCCCTTCATAATCGATGGGTTTTTTGGATCCATTGACAAATCTCTTGATTTTCAGAAGAAAATTGTTTCTCATGGGTTCAATGAAAACATCAATACCAAATTGGCATTTGGAAAAAAATGGAAATGACTATAGTTGGTGATTCAGAAGTATGGTCTTCTGAAAAATAAAGGCTATTAAACATGACTGAAGTGTGTGTTTTACACATCACGCAGTGACTCATCAGAAAAAACAGGGCAGGAACCCATGTGGCATTTTCATAACATTTAACTACAAAGGCATAAAACCTACCACAAATCAAAAGCTATCTAATCAACATATCATAATAAAGTCCAAAAGAGAAAACAACTATTACAAGAAATATGCATCCTCCACTTAAGCTTATATGGATCTCGGCTATAAGGAGAGACCATAATATTTTGACATGTAAACCAGCTAATAAAATCCAACAATTCTATGATACATTTGAATCTAATGTTACTTTTTTAGTGAAATATCATGCGAAATTAAAAACTTACCCCAAGACTATTAGTATTTCTTACATAAGTGAAATTACAAACAATTTATAATTTACAATTCATCCTTACCATGGAGTTGGCACTCATGGCTTGATTGCAAAAGAAAAAGATATTGAGTGATTCAATTTGTAACAATATCTACACATTGAATCAAAGGTTGGCAGTTTGCATTATACTGAAACCTTGCATTTGTCTGAAACTGTATGAAGTGCTGAGAAACCTGTTGTTTCGAGGATAGAGACTCGCCATTTCTTGTAACATTGTTGGGCCTAGATAGTACTTGTCGATGTGTTTTTTTTGAGTTGATATGAATCTGAAAGAATTGATAAAATCAATCATTTTGATCAATTTGTCTAAAATGTGTTCAGTTTCTCTAGATTGCATGAGAAAAAAATATGAATGTTAGAAAGTAAAATCTAAGAGAAATCAAGACTGCAAGATAAAATCTGATTGAACTCACATGAGGATTCAAGTAAAAAACAAGTCTTCAGATTCTCCTTGGAACAGTTTGAACTATTAAGCTCAAATACTAGAAAGTAACAGGATTTGCAGGGAAGAATTCCATGGTTGGCCTATACTTTGAAGAGCTCTTTGCAAGAGTTCCCTTGTTCGAACATGGATAACAACATTTACCTTAGGGGTAGACTTGTTTTTGCATATAACACCTTAACCTCCGTGTTCTTGATATTCCAACAAGAATAATGAAATTGAACCACATATATTGCAAAGAATTAAACTAATCCAAAATGAACGAAGCAACAGTTCAAATTATCCATGTAGTTGTATGCTACAGAAATTAACTTTCCATCATTGTAGACATTAGTTACAAATTCTAGTGAGCATATTGCTTTGAGAATCTAATATAGTAGAAACTATTTGTATTTGAAGAATAATTTAACTTTTACAAAGGAAAAAAAGGCATAAGCAGCCACATCAATATTATGGCACATTGAACAACTTCATCGGATGAAAATATTTAGTTGATCAAGCTTCTTTATTGATGATAGCATTTAACCAAAAATGAATTTACTAACATATAAATATTGTCACTCTGTAGGAGTTGATAGTACTGAACAAATGATAAATTTACCAAAGTACAAAGAAATGATAAACCTACCAAAGCATATTCCATATTGAGGGCACAATGCATTTAGAGTTAGTATTTTTGTGCATTATTGACATTTTGTGGATACAATGTGAAGCTAAATAATATTATGAGAAATCACATTGTGATACCATAATAAAACAACCATTTTGAAGTTGACTTAGCAATAAAAGTAGGAAAATCTAGTATTGCATAAGATTATGTGATAAGACAAGTGAAGGTGCAACAAAGCAAAGTTGAATTAATAGTTGCATAGGAAGTACTAAGCAAACTAATAGGTGAACAACTGAGAAGAGTATAAAAAAAAAAATTTGTATCGAAATCAAAGATGGAATTATATATATTGTCTTCAATATTATGCTAATATAAAGAGTTAAAACATGTTATAAGGGATGTTGACTATAGAAACAGTTTGTACATTCAAAGTGCTATAAACATGGCAAATAAGAAAAAAATGTACACATGCATAGGAGTATAAAATATAATGAGGGAGATTAAATCTAATGAGTGTAAGAGTATAAGTTTGTTAGAAAACACTACACCAAAAAAGAGCAGGAAAGTGTCTAGAATACCAAAATCTAATCATGTAGTGCAAATCAATCATATATATATCAAGATTGTTGGCAGCGACAACACCAAGTACATGAAATGTAGGGAGCAAGACGTGGATGTCATAGTACCAAGTTTGCTCGTATATGTCTGATTGCATTCTCTTCCATGGAGGTGGATAACACATTGAAGTAGGGCCTTCAATTCAAAGAGCAATTGAATAGTTGGCCGAAGGCGAGTAAGTGGAACCAAAGTTGGTGCTTGGAATCGTGTTGCTATCTGTTGCAAAGCTTCTTTTTTGTTCTTTTATTTGTTGACAATAGTGGGCAAGTGTTGTTAGAAATGCCATATCCATTTCTATTTTGCAATAGGAAAAAAAAATGTATGCGAACAATGTTACACTCTTTGCATGTTATAAGCAAGAAATGAGATTAGCACATGTAAAATTGACTTGTTTGAAAAAAGTAGATGGGTTTTAAATATAAAAAAAATTATATAGATAATGCAACACAGACATGTTGAAACAATTGATGGTAGCATATCGAAGTAAATAGTGTATAGTAGTAAAAAAACATTTTATATTTGTTGGGAAAAAGAGCAACATGTCATGAAATGGTGAGTTTTTTTTTCCTTTTGAAACAATAAATGGCAACACATTGAAGTAAATAATATAGAATAGTATTAAAACATTTATATTTGATGGAAAAAAGAGAAATTTGCAATAAAGCAACGTTTCTTTGTATTTGTTGTCTTTTGTAGGAAACTATTTAATCATGGTAGTAATAGAAATACAAGATTTGCAAAAATATATACAAGTGGCAGTTAGGGAAATTTTTAGGGGCAAAATTTATCCAATTGGCTATATTTTTGGCATTTTTTCAAAACATAAATTCGCTATTTGGTCATTTTTAGCCTCTAATATCACCTATATTTACATAAAATATGTTTTTTTAGCATATTATTCGCCAAAATTTACAAGTTTCAGCTGTAAATCATATGTTTCATATTTGATATTCTCCTACCCATCTATATATATGTTTTTTTCAATCCAAAATAATCGCCTAGAATACTATACTTAAGTATATTTTTATAATCCTTAAAAAATATCCTGGTGGTAGTGATTCCAAGGAGAATGGAGTAAAGTAATATCGGTGGCAAGTATAGGTGTGAAGGGAGAAAAATGCAAGTTTTAAGGAAGGTGTGGCTGCAAAGACTTAGAAGCAAGCAAGGTCTCCTCTTGTATCCTGCGTTGGACATAGGGATTGTTTGCGTTCGATAATATCTAGAAAATGAGAAAGGTAGAGATATGCAAAGTCGTGACAAAGATTTAACTCTGGATACTACAGTGAATGTAAGTCCATGTTGGTCAATGTTGCCAATATTTATTGTTGCATTTTGTAGGGTCATGCCTTGTGCTTTATGGATGGTTAAACCCCATGCCATACGAATTGGTAGTTTCCTTTGTGAACCCATTGTTATGGGAGGGATGGGGACATAATTTGGATTGGAGGCATCCCATGGGGGGGCTTTGTAGTGGAGGAATTTGATAAAAACAAAGGATGGCAAGGTAGGCGGTTGATTGTTCAAGTTGTAGACAATCGCAATGAATTTTCCAAGTGATCCGTTAAAAGGGTCTGCTCTGATCCACAAGTTAGCTGTCAACATAACCTGCTGACCAATAACTAGTATAAAATTGAAGGGTAGTTTTTCATCGTCCGTGGAGGCATGCACGTGTTGATTCTTCTGCTCTGCGAATAAATGCGCAACTAACATGTTAAGGATTTTTAGCATTTGTTTGTTGTGCAATGAAACCTAGCTATTAGTTGTGCACAAGTGAGTGCACTGTTCAAATGAATGGTTCTCTTCTTATGAAAGGGAAGAGGTTGTCCTTGACATGAGGAGGGTCCAATCTTCAAGAATTGGTGTTGCATTTCGAAGGTTGAGTAGAACTTGGGGAAATGAAATTTGAGAAGGGGTGTTTCCTTGTTGTCGAAAGATGGTTGAAAGGGTCACAAAAGTGTCAAAAGTATGCCAAAGAGAATTGCCTCGCAAGGTGCTAGCATAAATGGGGATGTCCTTTACAGGTGGAAATTGTGCAAAATCATGAAGAATAGTGATGGAAAAACCACCAAAGGGGCTTGTACATTGGAAAGGGAAGGCTTCACGTAAGCAGTCATCCATATGGATAATTTTGGGCCAATGAAACCCATTTCATCAATGAGGATGTATCGAATATGGTGGAACTGTTCTTGGAGGATTGAAAGGGATTGGCCTTCAAGATGGGTATGTGAAGGGCAGAGTGTATTGTAATTTCATGCATGTTAAAGGTGGCAACACCAGTTGGAGCAAGGAGGAGCAAGGCGGAAACATTGTGGGAAGAGGCATTTTGGAGTGCAGATTTAAGGCAAGAAATCAAGTAAGACTTTCTTGTTCCTACGGTACCTTGAATGACCATTTTTAGTGGGGTGGGACTTGTGGTATTTGTGAAGTGGGAAAGCAGAAGATCAAAAGCCATGCGTTGTGTGGGAGACAAGGAGGAAGGTGAGCAAGAAGATGAAGAGATGTCTTGGTGTACTTGGGTGGATAAATAGTTGAAGTCAATGAATGATATGGCTGCCTCATGCATGTGTGAAAGGATATGGTTATGGGTCCAATTGTGGTTTTTGTCAAAATAATGATTCCCAAGCATGTCAAGGCCATCAACATGGATGTTGTTTCCAGGGCATAGCTAAGAACGGAGTTCCCATTTAGCCATGTTAGGGGGTAAGGAAAAGTGAATTGGATCATATGCAGAGTCATCAAAGGGAGGTGTATAGGGATCTTCTGGTAAGCGATCAACATGCCATGAAATGTATGTGTCCTTAATGCGAAGACAATGAGAAGTTATGGCCAATTCTGTGGATCCAATTTCATCAGGTAGGGCACGTAAAGGTTTGTATAGGAGGAGCTCGCTCCCATAGAATGAAACGAAGGAGTTTGCATCAAAGGGTGGAATGACAGTGAAGTGAGGAAAGACACGAACAATCTTGGGAGGGTAAATTGGTTTCCATTGGGAGTGTTTTCTACAAGGTGAGGATGACCAAGAGCGTGCAGATTCAATAAGGGTAAGTTGTCCAAGTGTAGGGGGTGTTATAGGTCAAATCTGCACTTCTCCGTCCATGATCACATTGCTCTGTCGATCACACAAAAGGACACTATGGATGGAAGAGCTAGGTTGACCTAGATGAGTTATTGTTGAAACTACACTCTTCAGTTGAAAATCTTATTTTTTCTACAGATTTCATGACATGTGTGCTACTATTGGCACAGTGAACCAACGTTCTAAACGCTACTTTGCTCAAGGACAACCAGCGCACACCCTTAAAAATGTTGCAAACGCTTGTTGTAAAGAGTAAAAGTTGCTTACTGTGCACTACTCTGGTTGTATGAAACCTGCGCACACCTTAAGATGAAATGAAAAATATATTAAGATTATGAATTGGAATTAGTTGAAGTTGGTTCTGCAACTTCCCCAACCTCCCAATTCAACTACCTCTCGATTTCAATTGCCTACCTTGTTCCATAAATACAAGGAGGATCCATGAGAGAGGGAAATAGAAGGAATGATTTAACTGCTGTTACGTTGGAGGAATTCCCATGTCATTGTGAAGAGCAGGAGCCTAGGACTCGGTTGCAGAAGTGTCTGGATAGATCAGGTATATCTATACTTATCTGCATTTCTTTGAAAATAAAAGGTGGAAATACCCTTCCCGTCCCAAATTGAATGTCTATTGGATTGAATGTTCATTTGGTTTAATATATGATTGTATTTGATGTTAAGTTATTTCTGATTTCACATAGTTATTAAAGTCAAGATATGCTGAGCAAGGTTTACTTTGTGTTGCAGGTTCATCATAGCGGAAGATCAAGCGAAGGCTAGGACCAACCATCGATAAAAAGGTACATCTTTCGATATCTCGATCTCTTTACATTTGTAGTAACTAATGCAAGACAATGAATGTATTTACCTGTCACCCCACCCAAGTTGGTAGTGTCGTCTCCCCACTATAAGGTATTTTTCCTGCACAACAGGGGGTCTTTGCATGTATGTAGAAATGAAGCTGGTTGTTGGCAGGGTGTTAGGTGAGTCGTCAAAAACACGTTGAAAAACACTCTGGTTAACATTCAAGGAAATAAAGGAGAAGTTGCAAAGGGAAAGAGGGAGTTTTTGGAGCATGTGGAAAGTCTCTTGTGCACTTCTATCGCAATCTGCAACTATTTCTAATAGGAGTTGCCTGATTCATTGCAGGATAGGTCCATCAACTAGTGTTGCTCATGCAAGATGAGAGAGAATTCTGTGGTAGCTTTCTGACTTTGGCTATGCCTTTGCTGCATATTTTGAAATGTATTTAAGCACAACATACCTAGAAAGAACAGGTTGGAAATAAACATTAGCTCTCCATATCAATATCATGTCAGGGTTATGAATGTTTAAGAGGGTATCATTCCTTGTAGGGTTTTACGTTTTACATCCGTTTTCATCAATGAACAAAGAAGAGGTAGGTTGTAGATCGAAGGGGAAAACATAACGACATTTAAGGGATGACCCTTTTTTGCGGAGGCAAGAAGATTCTGAACATTTTGTGTGTCGTTGGATGCAATTAACAAGCTCTTCATAGTCAACCAAGTTATTAGCCGCAAGTATGGAATGTAATCCAAGGGCACATGGATCATTTACAATAGAGTGATGGAAGCTAGGGATTTGCAAGTGGCTAGCACGGGGATTCCATGCTATAACAAATTTTTCAAATTAATGTTTTGCATCTTCCTCTTCGGAAACATCCCCCTAGTCTAGCGTGTTCATAATGGGTGCATTTTCCAACCATATGAAACCATGTATATGTGCAAATCCCTCATGTTTCTATTCATACCTACATGGAAAAGGGAAATATTAGAAAGGAAAAGTTTGAGGTTTTGAATACAAAAACAAGGAAAAGAAACATGATTTGTTACAAACTTGCACTAGTAGTCTTTTGTATCAAGCCCTTTTTGAAGAACCTCTTCAAGGAATATTTTGAATTTATTATGCATGTATTGAAATGCAACATGTGGATTGGCTATAATGTTGTAAATCCTCAATTCGTGGTGTTTATTTGAAGTGGGTGGAGCTTGTCCAGGCATTAGAGAATGCAAATATTTCCATTTGGTGTCAGTTGCGCTAAGGTTGAAGAAGAAGGTTGGTGTCCCTTGTTGGGTGATCATATCAGTGAGCTCACCCCTGCTTCTATTCTAATAGGAGCGTATCCCACGAAGGGTAGAGCCAAAGCGCATGACCCGTTCAACGATTCTAGCACCAGGAAACTCTTGTAATTGATGTACAAGGTCTGAGATTGTTGGGGGAAATGTATCTTCAAGGTTTCATTTGACGAACGCAGAAGCAGTAACATGGCTACGATGGCGCATCATGAGGTTATATATGTAATAGTGAAAACAAGGATGTTGGCGAATCTATTGTCATGGTATCGAATTAGGTGCAGTGCATAATCATGCATCCCAACCTCTTTAATGCGTGGTTGTTTGAGCATTGCAACACCTGTGGGAAACAAGGTTGGGAAGGCCATAGAGAGGATGCCTTTTGTGTTGTACTCATTGATTGGGGAAACGCCTACTGGGAGCCACTCAATGGAAGCTGGAAGTGGAGCATATCCTATGTGTAAGAAGCGTCTTATTTCCTCAACCTCATTTCTACAATGGAATTGTGTAGAAATAAAGGAAGAGGATTATAATTCATGGGGTTCAGGGAAGTTGGGTAATTGAACAGTAGAACATGAGCTATGGTCAAAAAATGGTGTACCATGGGGGATAACATGACCAAGAAGGGAGGAGATGTCTGTTGGTTCAAGAGGAAAAGAAGCTAATGCATTTGGGTTAACTTGAAAATCTTTGTAGTAGGGATCATTTGAAAATTTGTATTATAGAGCAACAAGAACACATCCTCGACCAGCAAAAACTTCATATGGCCTGTTTGTAGGATTGCATTGATGAAAAATAAGGATGTTAAATTCTGAAATTAAACAAGGGAGGGAGGCGACGATGCTACAAATTTCTTGGGGGAATCTAATAGTGTGGCCATAATATTTATATTGTCCGCTACAGGCATGGGTGACTTGTAGGATTGGGTTAACACGAGAAATGAGCATTTCTTCAAATTGAGTAAGTACTGCAAGGACAAATGGTTGTATACCAGGATTCATGTTGTTTGTAAAGGGGAAGCGATGTCATTTTCTTTCCACAGTGCAATGGGAACATGCATATGCACCACAAAAGAATTTTGTTTTAAAGCTAGGATAATATTCCATGCATATTGAGCATACATTCATGGGAGATAGGTTGTCCAACCTTGTACGGAAATGTTGCTATGCACCATCGAGGGGAGTGTTGGATGGATTATGCGGTGGGTGTATATCTAAGTTTTGTGAAAATATGGATGGAGGAGAGGGTCTCATGGAATGTTGAACAACGCAAAATGGAGAAGGGATATGCATAAGTTGTTGAGCAGCTCTATAAAGAAGACATTGTCGCTTGTTGTTTTGTTTTTGTTTTTTTCTGTGCATATACAACTATTCTCTAAGCATTAATTTGTTCGATGTCATGATTGTTCAGCATGCCTACAATAAAAGTGTGAGTTCGCTATGAACTTGATGGTGGCATTGGTGGAAGAGAAACATATTGTATATCTAACCATTGGAAAAGTAAACAAAAGGTATATTGTAAGATATAAATGAAGCGTACACAAATATGATAAGTTATTGCAAGAAAAAGTAGGTCCCATGAACATTGTTCATAAACAAACAAATTAAAAAATAATAGCATTTGAGTCATTAATGTTAATTCCAGGTTTGTAGTTGCTAAATATGATAAAGCAAGCATATTCAAAAGTGACCATATAGGTTACAATAAATATGTAAGTCAACAATGGTATTTGATTATGAAACTAAAGGTGGCATTGATGAAAGGGAAACATGTATATTAAACCATTGCAAAAGTAAAGAAATAAATGAATTATACACAAATATGATAAGTTGTTGAAGCGAAAAGTAGATTAAAAAACAAATGGGATAAGAAAATAATATAATATTCAAAAGTGTCCATGTTGGCTACAAATAGCACTTAAGTAAAAAATGTTGATAGAAATTTTGTAGATGCTAAGTATTAAAAAGAAAGTAAGAAACGATGGAAGTTAAAAGTAGCGAGTGTAAAAAAAAGGTATATATGCCGAGAAAAAGTGCATGTAAAGTTGGAGTTCAAAGCATGAGGGAAACTTGACGCTTATTTAGGGAAATGTCATGGCTTTCATCAAGTGGAGTGATCGATGTAGATGCTGGCGAAACCTCCTCTGACATGGCAATGAGAACCTTCATGCGAGCATTTGCATTAAATGTCTCTATCTTCACTGATAATGTGAAAAGGAAGTGTTGAGAACAAACACTTTGAACAATTTCTGAGAGAGTTGTTGGTTCATTTGCGAGAAGGCACAAATATTTTGCATAGACCCCCATGAGTTGATTTGCAGCATCATCAAAATATATGACACCATATAGTTGTCCAGTAGCCTCTTGTAGGTCAAGTTTCAGTATGTATCGGTAATCACACTCTAGAAACTTCCCATCACATTTAGTACAATGCAAAACATTGTCAATTTTGTGGGAATTTTTTTTCATGCATTGTATGCCATCAACAAATAGAGGGCATGCAAGGGAATGAAAGGAATCCATGTTAATATTTGTGATGGTAGCAAGGACTAAATACCAGGTTTCCTTCTCAGAGGGTTGGAGGGATTGTAGCTCATAGATGGTAATGCATTTGCGCGAACCGAAAGGAGAGGAGTTTTATTTTCGACTCAAGGACGGTGAGGGTGAACGGAATCCATTGTCATCAAACCATGCTTGGAGAAGTATGGTTTCTTCAATACTTGGGTTTATAAGAAGGTTGTTATTGAAGATGGTTCCAATAGTTTTTCCATTGAATTCTATAAGGCGACCACCTTTGATTACAAGGATCAGGGGATGTTGGAGGGGACTAGGTTGGCCTGTCGACTAGGCCCTCCGCCCAACCATTCTACAACATATGTCGACAAGTTGCATTGACTAGTATGGGTCGGGTCGGTTGGATAAACCGACAGACGGTTATGTAACTGTATCTGCACATATATATATCTAGGCTGGTGAGCCGATAGACTAGTAGAGATTGATTCTATCATATTGTACTGCTCTTGCTGGTTAATACAAGACTATTCTCTCTATCTGTATCGTCTCTTGTATCTGTATCATTGTGTGTATGTTTTCTTATATCATGTAATGTATCTGTAATAACTATGTGAACCTAGGGATTACAACATCTGGTTCCATTACCGGTTGATACATGAAAAATTACTAGCAGCATGACCCATGATTTCAGAACAGGAGATTAGAGACTGGTGGGAGAGGAAAATCGTGAATTACCTACAGAATTATGCGCGACATAACAAGCTAACGATTAGCCAAGCAAGAGATCGATTCTTCTCCAAGACCCATGAGCGATTTGTAGAATCTGTGCCGACCACCTTGAAGAAACTTGTGGATGAACTGACCAGTCGATGAAGCATAGCATAAATTAGTATCGAAGCTAATCAACAGAGGTCGTACAAATCTATCAAAAGTGTGCGAAAAGATTGCAGAAGATTTCTGTGAAGAACAGGCGATAAAAAATCGAGTATCGGTGGATGAAATAAGAAGAAAGTTCTTCACCGAATTAGCCGATCAATTTCTATGTTCTCTGCCGACATTGTTGTTTAAATTTTTGATCAACAAAGGTGTCGCACATATTGTCAAAACAAGACCGTTGCCGACCCCGCCTATTCCAAACTCTAACTGGGAGGAGAAAGAACGTAAGTGGGAAAAATTTGTAAAAAAGCGTGAATGGGAATTTTTCTTGAACAAGTGATGGTCTACACTTCCCCAATAGTCTAGAAACCGTCGGGCTGGCATTGGGGGGCTGATGAAGCATGCTATGATGTACCTATTTTGATGAAACTCGACATATGACAAATGACATGACCAGCAGTGGAAAAAAATCCGACAAAGACAGACTCTTAAGTCACAAAAGCACCCCAGATATTCAAAAAATTGAAAGAGAAAAAAGGAGGCAGCGACGTGAAGAGATACAGGAGTAGGAAATTGCACTCTGGAGGACGTGAGTATCAAATGTTGCGACAGAATCATAAGGGAATCTGCCAGAATCAAGTGAATCCCGCGATGTTCGGGATGTCGAAGAAGAACTGTCGCCGATGGATGAAGACTTGTGGATAGAGAGTGGTAGAGCTCTCCAAGTTCAAAAACCAGAAATGGTAGCACCTCCGTCTCCATTTTGTTTAACATAAAGCGTTCGGGTGGAAGAAATTGTCGAAGAAAACCTTGGTCTCCATGCTGGTTAGTTGGGAGTTTGGAGTCGTCAAAGCATAGAAGGCGATGATATCAATAGACTATTGATTCATCGGTCGAAAGAAGAAAATTGGATATCTTTTAAACCCGAATTTTCAAATAGAAGTTTTCATCTAGTGTACACAGAGCATGAAGAAGCGCCCCCCCCTGCCAATACCAAATTTGAGTGATTCGACAAGCACGTCGGAAAGTCTAAGATTTAGCGAAATCCTGTTTGAGCAAAACTTTAACTAGATTTTGACAGAAGTAATTGACGAAGTCAAAACTAGCGACATCGAAGGAGATACAGTCATTGATTCCGAAGACAGAGAACCAAGTCCAGAAAGACAACTAATTCATACTAACGAAGCACCAAGCATTGATTGTGGGAATAACCCACCCACACCTCCATCAAATTATCAGAATAATACAATAGCAGACATGGCGCACACTATAGCACACCTTCCGTTCTACGAAGGAGACGAAGACCCAAGAAGACATTGGTTTGTGTGTGAAGCAATCTGGACAGCTAATCAAATTACCAATGAAGATAGACAAATTGCTCAATTTGTTGGTTCATTAAGAAAGAGAGCACTGACATGGTACATGGGGTACATAGGAAAATCACCAACTGCAACAAAAGCACAAATCAAACAAAGCTTTTTGGCCTTCTTCATGATTGAAGATGCGACATATCTGGCGGCAGAGCAACTGAAGACAATAGTCCGAAAGCCGACAGAAACTGTCAAGGAGTACGACAAGAGGTTTAAAGACCTTTTGAGCAAATTGGACTATGAAATCAAAGAAAAACTATTAATCAAATGGTTTATTGCTAGTCTGATCAATAAAATCAGAGTACATGTCCATTGACAAAATGTTAATACATATGCAGATGCGCTAAGAGTAGCACTAGAAATTGAAATGGATGATGAATACCCTTTAATATCCATGGACAGACATGTCGACGAACAACTTGAAAGTATGGAGCAAGCTATCAAAAATATGACTTTAAAAGGACCATAGCTATGGTGTACAACTTGTCGAACCTCAGGACATACCAAAGATTCTTGTCGAAATGATGATCGACAACAAGATGTAAAACTCATCCAATCCAGATGTTTCTGCGATTTATGCAAAGAATATGATTTACATACCACAAATGATTGTCCATACAATCTGAAAAATAAGAAGGCAAGATGGTGTCAAATTTGTGAAGTAAATACACATTCAATCGAAGAATGTCATCTGAACCTGAAAAATCAACAAAATTATCATGCAGTGTACCAAGCAAATTCTGTCGAGCAAAATCAAGACAAAAATCCAACAAACGACATATTCGGGAGAAATGATGGAAGAAATAACCAGTACAATCAAAATAGGAATGACAGATACCCAAGGTATAATGATCGACGGAATGATTGGCGATATAATGGCTAAAATAGGTGTGGTGGATATTAGAGTCATGGTTGTGGCAGTGGAGGTCGAGGATTTTGATATGGTCGACCTGGTGCATGTTTTACATGCTTCAACGAGAATCATCGACAAGCAGAATGCCCTTATAAGGAAAGAACTAATCTCAAATTTTGTACAAAGTGTGGGGTAGGCGATCACTATTTAGAGGATTGCCCTACCATGATCGAGAAAATAAATAATAATAAAAATGTTCATGTTTTATCTTGTGTTCAAAAAAATGATGTGCTTCGTACAAAAAACTTGCAAATTGTAACAAGGCAAGGCACTCATCCTGGTCAAGATAAACCTCAGATAACTAGAATTGTCGATAAGGAGGATTATCCAAATCCTATAAAACAAAAATCTGTGTACAAAGATGCGTCTGACATATTTCATGATTTAGCAACACATGAAGAAACTCTTAATGAATTGCTCAAATTAATTTCAAAAGAAGAAGCTGTAGGGAAATGGTTGATTTGTTGCATAAATTAAAACACATCAAGCAAAGACAAAATAAAAACATTTTCCAACTAAAACAAAAAGATAAAAATGATGCCAACCCATTAGTTGATCTTGACATAAATGGATATCATGTATGACAAGTTGTACTTGATTTCAGATCCCAAGTGAATATCATGACTCGTGATACTTGGGACCAACTCGGTCGACCTCAACTACAGGAATCAGGCATCTATTTAAAGCTCGCAGATCAAGGACTAATTGAATTGATTGGAGTCTAGAAAGGAGTCAGAACTTCAATCAAATGTATCACGACATTAGTAGATTTTGAAATTATCGTACCAAAAGATGATGCAAGCTCCTTCCTTGCTTTGGTCGGACGACCGTGGGGACAGAAGATGAAGGCTTCAATTTCTTTGGACAAAAGCTGAATCAAGTTGAAAGGTAATGACCAGAGGGTTATTGTGCCCATCTTCCCATCATAGGGAGAACCTTGGTCGGAACCAACAGAAGTCGATAACGATATCCGATAGCTTTACTGAATAGACAATAATGAAGATTGCATCGAGCCAAACAACCAAGGAGAACTTCATCTCGGAGATCCTATCTCGCTCGGATACAATTCCGACGCAGAACTCTATGACTGGAAAATAGAGAACTATGATCTGCATGCAAAAGAATGATGGAATGTGGAAGCCATCTCGAGGAAACAAATAAATAAGTGTCTCTCTGTGTCTTACACACCAAATATTTTCGAACGAAAAACGCGAGCATATCCAACACTTGTTCCAGATAAAAACATACAATATGGCAGCTCGACATTAAGATATAAAGAACGTGATCTACCTGATGTACACATCGAACAGGTATCAAAACATGTCGGAGATCAAGGCCATCTACAAAGTTTGATAGAGACATTCATTGGTCAAGCTGCGAGATGGTGGGACACTCATCAGTCAAAACTTCAAAGTTGGAATACTGCATCAACATCTTTCATAGAAAGGTTTGGAGGAAGAAACTTGACAACTCAGATCGACATTCCCTTGTTCACACAAGGACAAAACCTTGAAGCTCACATTGACTGTTGTGAAAAAGAATGGAGAAAACTAGGCTATAAAGATGAAAGAAAATGGCCTCACCTCTTCCCCAGAACACTTGACGATCTACCTAACAAGTGGTACAATATGGAAGAAGGAAGAGGAGAAACTTTCCTTTGGAAAGATCTAAAAGAAAATTTTATTAAGGATTTCCAGTTTTCTCCACAGGATGAGAGATTGGTCGAAGCAAGCAAAAGCATCAAAGAATTTTTGCAGCCAACATAAACTCTAACACTCGGAAACAAACAAGAGAATGTGCACCCACCTAACAATTGCTACAATATAAAGACGACAGAAAAACAACACTCGATAAGACTAAGCCTAGAAACAGAGATATCGATAGGGAAAAGTTTTCAATGGAGAAAAGATCATCCCAGTGTGTCGAAACCCATAAGAACAATCTTAAGTATAGAGATCATAGAAAAAGATGAACCTGAGAGATTATCAGAAAAATTCTTCCCACCAACTTTCACACAAATCAAGGAAGGAGAAATACAGATAAGTAACAGCCGTGCACCAGAATGGATGGATGCAAAGATTAAAATAAGGAAGTAGATATTTTAAAGGACGATCGACCAAAAATGGCAAAAATTGGCGATTGCTGGAATGAGGAACAAACAACAGAAATATCCAGTATTCTCAAAGAATTTCAAGACGTTTTTGCTCGAGACTACAAAGATTTGAAAGGGCTTGTAAAGGAAATGGGCGAGATGAAAATTGACATTAAACCTGACGCCAGACCCGTGAAGAAAAGACCCTACAAACTTGCTCATAAATACAACGATATTATCAAAAAGGAGATTGATAACATGCTTGCTGCAGGAATAATATATCCTATTGACCAGTCAGAATGGGCAAGCCCAATGGTCGTTCAGCCAAAGAAACAAGATCCGACTCGACCGAGAATCTGTGTCGACTTTTGAGAGCTGAACAAGGTAACTTTAACAGATCCCTTCCCTACACCCTTTGCTGATGAAATCATCAATGAAGTTACATCGCACGAATGCTATTCTTTCACGGATGGATTCTCAGGGTACAACCAAGTACCTATAGCAAAAGAAGACCAGAAAAAGACAACATTTGTGTGCGAATTCGGGTCATTCGCATATAAATTTATGCCGTTTGGTTTGAAGAACGCACCAGTGGTCTTCTCAAGAATTGTCGTCAAATCATTCCAAGAATACATTTACAAAAACATGGCTGTATACTTTGATGATTGGACAATTTATACAATCCTGAAAGATCACTGCAAATGGCTCAGACTAATGTTAGAAAGATGCCGACAGATACAACTATCCCTAAACATTAAAAAGTGCATCTTCGCAACACCTATCGGCATATTACTTGGCCATGTCGTGTGCAAAGAAGGTATTAAGGTTGACTACGCGAAGATCAAAATCATTCTCGATCTAAAGCCTCCAGTAAATCTGAAACAAGTACGAATCCTGTTAGGCCATATTGGATATTACAGAAAATTTATTAGACACTATTCCGATATGACTTATCCTTTGGAAGAATTGCTCAAAGAAGATCGAGACTATAAATGGATGGAGGAATGTGACATTTCATTCAACACATTAAAAAGAAAAATGGTCGAAGCACTGATTCTTCGATTTCCAGATTGGTCAAAGAAATTTCATGTACATATTGATGCATCCGGAATAGCAGTAGGAGCCATCCTAACACAACCCGGAGATGATAACATGGATTATCCTAATGCATTCAGCAGTCGGAAGTTAAATAAAGCTGAAAGAAATTATTCTACGATTGAAAGAGAAGCATTAGGTATGGTATTTTCCCTTCAGAAATGCCGCCATTATTTATTGGCTAATCCCTTTGTATTTTATACAGATCACCAATCTTTAAAATACTTAGTCAATAAGCCATTACATCACGGGAGATTATGTCGTTGGCTATTACTGTTTCAAGAATTTGAATTCGAAGTAATCATCCGACCTGGAAAAGTTAATGTCGGACCAGACCACCTGTTGAGAATCGACACAGGCGAAGAACCGACAGGAGTTGAAGACGACTTACCGAACGCACACTTGTTTCGCATCGAAGCAGTACCTTCAGAACTTATGGAAATTGCATAATTTCTAGAAAATGGGCAAGCTCCTGAAGGAATGAATGAGAAAAAGAGGAAGATATTAGCAATGAAAGAAACCCCCTATACTTTGAGCAATGGTTTCCTCTATAAACTAGGCCTGGATGATATATTACGCTGATGTGCACTTGAGCATGAACGATAGGATATAATCACAGAAGCCCATGTTGGACCAGCAGGAGGACACTATCATGTGGATATAACAGCCAAAAAAATCTTGCAGGAAGGACTCTAGTGGACAACGATTCATAAAGACTGTCGAGAGTTTGCATCTAAGTGTGATAAATGTCAGCACATGGGATGACCATTACCAAGAACAGAAATACCATTATGCCCAATTAACCCTAGCTGAACATTTGAAATATGGGCTATTGATTTTATTGGACCATTTCCAGTAGTGGGAAGACGAACAGGTGCTCAGTATATTATTACTGCTATCGAATACGTTACCAAGTGGGCAGAAGCAGAACCAGTCGAAACATGTTCAAGTGAAGTTACTACTAAATTCATTTATGAAAACATCATAACACGCTTTGGTTGTCCCATAACATTGATAAGTGAGGAAAGCACACACTTTGTATGTAAAACCATTAAAGCATTGACTAAGGAATTTGTAGTTGATCATAGAATAAGCTCAACATATCACCCTCAGTCAAACGATGCAGTAGAATCGTTCAATAAAACACTTACAAAAGGACTGACAAAAATCTGCAATATAGAGAAAGATGACTGGGACGATAAAATACCTGCTGTCCTTTGGGCATATAGAACAACATATAAGAAAACGACAGGATAGACACCTTTCTCACTTGTCTATGGGCAAGAGGCTGTCGTCCCATTACATTTTCGACGACAAGTACCGACCATTGCAACAGTTCTACATATCGACGTCGAAGACACTCGACACGAACGGCTATTACAGCTGTTGAAGTTGGATGAAAGTAGACAGTTGGCATTAGAACATCAGAGAGTGCAAAAAAAGAAACAGAAAGCATGGCATGATAGAAATATCAAACAAAAGAATCTGTTAGTTGGAGATTTAACACTCCTATATAATAACAGAGTTAAAGGGAAACCAAAAAAGTTGCATACAGAATGGATGGGACCTTACATCATCGAAAACTTAAATCCTAATGGCTCAGTCCAACTAAAAAAATTACAAGGAGATATTTTCAAGAAAGTCGTAAACAGCGCCCGACTTAAAAGGTATAAATCATGAACATGATTCTAAAAAAAAAAAAAAAACGGTTAGAAATAACTGAACGAGAGTAATATAAAGCAATCAACCAAATATAGCAGATCGTGGAAAAAAGCAAAAATGACGAGAGAATGGCAGAGGAAGCAAGGAAACAGCAGAGAAAGAAGTCCGACGCATAACCATCGATATTACAGACACCGACAAGAACATCGACGGTTTACAGAAGAAAATCCGACAAGGCATAAATATTGGAGCTCGGACCGACCAAACATAAATAGAGAAGCCCGTTGACCTAACACAACGAACGAGATGTCGCAACACCATGATGACAAAGCAATAAAGGATAAAGATAATTGCACCGTCAAAAGTAATGCACTTGACGAAGTGTCGATATCCAGCTAGCCTAATTTAATAACTCCGTCACATCAGCCATTAATACAGGCCTCTACGTCTCATTCGCCCGTGCCGAGTAATTCCACCATAAATACGGAGCTCGAGGATTCTTGGTTATTATTCTACCGAGAACTTGAACTCCAAGAAACAGAATTCCCTAAATCCATTGAAACCAATCTCACAACCTCACACCTTGAATCTGCCATGGCTCCCCGAAAAACTTTAACTGCTAGCAGAGCCACCGCAACATCAGTTAGAGAATTGGAGAAAGAACAGACACCTCTAGAAACTAGACTCTAGTTGATTCGAAATGCAAAGGAAATGGAACCCACTTGGAAAAAAGCATGGAGAAGTGTTGAAGATTGGGGAAAGGAATCCAACAGTCACTGGACAGAGGAAGCAAAACGGTTGCAGATAGTTACAATCCTGCACTACCTAAGGGCACCCTTATTGGATAATTTTGGAGGATTGAAGGAAGTCATTGCACAGTTCATCGTTAGCAGAAACCACAACGACAAGCTTTACCTTGATGTTCCGGTCGAAAAAAATGGTGAAATCATCCACAAAATTATCGGTCTTTCACATAAAGGATATGCTGTACCAACAAGTACGGGTGTATACTTGGTTGATGAATTTGTTGATTCTCCTACTGGAAATAATTCACGAGGTATAGTCGTGAGTCAGATTGTCTTTGGCAATCACAAAACTGCCACCAAGATTGTATCACATGCGCTTTCATGGACAGGTAGAGGTTCAGACCTGAAGCCCGAAATGCTAGAAGCTGTTTAAAAATATGGCTATGAATGGCAAGGTATATAACTGGGCAGATTATTTGGCCGACATTATCAAATATTCATGCCAGAAGTGCCAAGATGAGGGAGCTAGCATCCCCTACCCATCTGTACTCATTTGGATTGCTATGACCCATTTTTGACCAAAATGAAACAAATATTTTGTTGAAGTCCGACTTGTCCTTATGGAAAAATTCCGCTGTTTTGCAGCTGGAACAAACCAACATGGACCAACAACAGTCAAGCTTTGGCTTGAAGAATGGTTTACCGACCTTAAAGAAATTGCAACAAGATGGAGGGTACCACAGAATGTCCGTCGAAGCCTGCCCCCGACAGCCCACATCTAACTATCTTTGGACGACACAACAGTATGGTACAAGGAAGGAGCGGCAGGTCTAGCAAAGCGGCTCGACTATTATCCTTTAGTAAGCGAAATCTTCTCAGAATTAAGCCGTCAATCTAATCAAGTACTACCCATTCCGGCATAAGCAATGAAAACCAACGTCAAATATGTCGAACCTCTATCCGACATGGAACAAGAAGAAGCATATGAAAGTCGGTTGTACATGAACACTTTCAGCTATCAGCCCGAGCTGACTCCTAGCACCAAGATGTTAGCACTCACCCAGACTCCGAACATAGAGCAGTCGAACAATGATACAGAATCCGACAATCCAGAACATCTTTTGACAGATGATAATATCTAGAAGGTAGCAGCCGAAATAGTCACAGCCTGACAAAATTGAATAATATCGACAAAAGGGAAAGGGAAAAGACAAGTAACAATTCAGGAACCGTCGATGAGAGATCAAATCGAGCTATACAACAGCGCTACCCAAATCCTTGAAGATGCAGCTAAGAATAAACTGCCCGTCGAAGAGCAATTAAGAAATTTCCTAGAAAAAGATAAGTATCCATCTTCCCAAATCATTATTAAGAAACCCAAAATTTCAGTCGTTCCTGATGTTGATCTAACCATCTAGTCCCCCCCCATTTCCCAACTACAGTCGAAGAAGAAAGAAGTATTCTAGCATTACTTGTTCCCCCTGTAACAGAAGACACTACTTTGAATACATTCATTGCAAACATTCCGATTTTCTGTCCCAACTGGCATGAGATGGTCATCCAACAACCCATTTTTTCCTCTCCGTCTCTTGACCCAGTTAACTCAGCTCCTTCCGACAACATTCAAACAAGAAGTTCACCCTTGTCATTACCCAGCTCAGCAGTCGTCGGTCACATGACAACCCACCATATCAGAAATCCTGACCCATCAAGTCCGATATATGCACAACAAACAGGTGTCTTCACTCCTCTTCCAGTCGAATCATTACCACAACAAATGAGTCCAATTCAAGCAAAAACCGTTAGCAAGGAAAAATCCCAAGTTGTCAATTCCCAGGTCGAGTCTAGTCTAGTTAGTCCGGATCCGTTCGACAATACCATTTCACCAAGTCCAATTCCGACATCCGCCAGCCTACCATCATTCCTAGTAAACCAGTCGAGTTCCCCTGTCGAAGGATCCAAGTCTAGTTCAATTTCACAACTCAACAAAGAAGCAGACCCGACAGAAGCAGAAAGAGTCACGGAACTAGCCAAGACTCGAGAAGCTGCATCCGACATAAGAGGACCATCAGAACACACAAATGCTCTAGCTACTAATACAAGCAATATGGAAATATCTAGCACATCATCAGCAAATCCATTAAGGACCGAAGGAACAGAACATGACAATCCAACCATTATAACAGTAGTACCGAGTACACACAATCAAGCAGAACAGGCTGCTATCAGTGCACAAGTAGTCACCGAAAACCATCTAGCAACAACCGAAAAAGATAAGGGGCTAGAACAACAAATCATAAGCAAAGAAAAAGAGAAAAGTAGCCGAAAGAAACACAAAGAGAAGAAACATAAAGAAAGAGAATTGTAGCAAGAACTGTAATTGCAGCAAACACAACATGCACAATCAAAAAATATTCCTTCTGTATACTTAGATCAATTTGGAGCTGCTATAAGATATCAGCCACAGTTGGCCTCCCAAGTAGAACTCGATTTACTTGAAGATGCAGTTTTCAGAGCGCAAAGATATCGCCGACAGGAATCAGAAGATCAGTTACTGCATCTACAGAATGAACGGACCACATTTCTTGCTAAGTGTGAAAAATTAGCTCAGCGGGTTATCCCACTTCCAGCTCTTACCGACATGACACCACCTCTAGACAAAGCATACCAGTTACTAGAATATGTCGTGTCGAGGTTACAATCTGAGCTTCTCAAGAATCAACAAGATCAAGCTACCAAGGTAGCTTCCCTCATAACAAATCAGTTTACAACCTTTTAAGAAGCCTCCAAAGCACTCAAGCAGTATGCTCATCAGGAAGAAAAACTTGCCTCAGTTCTCAATAATTGGTATGTCTATCATGGTGATGTCTACAAAAGTCTTCAGAAAACAAGAGCATTTCTAAGCAAGCTTCAGCACCAATGCTTGACTGTAGATGAAGCCTTTATTGAAGTTCTTGATAACCAGATCATCACAGAGAACAAGCAATTGGAAAAGTTAGAAAAACAAGAAATTCAGTGGATGTCATAGGCCCGAGGAGGCCTCAACAAACTTGAAGAAATTCAGACCCGATTCAATCAATTACTTGCTACTGTCGACAAGACAATTAACACATTTGGTCCTGACATGATCCATTTGCAGGCTACATCCACTCATGAAAAGATGGAAAATCTGTCAAAACTCACAACTTTAACTGTTGACATCCAGAATCTGCTATGCACTTGGGAAGAGTTCCAGCACCACCTCTCTGTCTCTGCTGAAGTTATCATTGAAGCTTGTCTCTAGATTCCTGATGTTATAGATTCTAGCAATTCTTTGACATAACTGTTTTTGTAATTCCATTTTTGTAATTTTGATCTCTCCATTTATTCAAGACGAAGAAATATTTTGAGGTGGGGGAGATGTTGGAGGGGCCTAGGTCAGCCTGTCGACTAGGCCCTCCGCTCGACCATTCTACAGCATATGTCGACAATTCGCGTCGACTAGTATGGGTCGGGTCGGTTGGATAAACCGACAGATGGTTATGTAATTGTATCTGCACATATATATATCTAGGCTGGTGAGCCGATAGACTAGTAGAGATTGATTCTATCATATTGTATTGCTCTTGCTGGTTAATACAAAGACTATTCTCTCTATTTGTCTCGTCTCTTGTATCTGTATCATTGTGTGTATGTTTTCTTATATCATGTAATGTATCTATAATAACTATGTGAACCTCAGGATTACAACAAAAGAGTAGCCAAACCTCGAAGGGTAGAAAGTTGGGAACCCTCAATTTGGTAGTGCTCTCCCCAAAGAGTTATGTATATACTATATCCATACATGTCCCTCAAGCCAATTGTTTCTTAGCCATCCCTTTTGCGTATATTCGATGCAGGGGAAACGTAAATGATAATCCCAATAAGGTCAACCATGGAATTGAGGGGTGTAGTTTGGATGTCATGGATAGAATTAAAGTGGAAGCAATAAAAAGGGATCAAGGGGTATTCCTCCAAGCATGCTTGGACTGTTGAGGAGAAGCTTCAAAATATCTCAATATCGCTTTTCAAGTGGTTGTATGTTGGGTTGGACGGTTTGATTATTCCATTTGAGACCATATAGACTATGCCGACTTGTATATGGTCATACAATGATGTTGCTAATTCATTGAGTGCAGAAATATGGACTTCGTCTCTTGAAGCAATAACAAGGTCAAACACAAAGAGTTTACATGGCCTTTTTTATTATTGTATGCATTGATATTTGTCTTGGAAATTACTCGGCCTTGAATGGCCCAAGTTTTGTTGGAATGGTTGAGTGATGTGAATGGAATAGTATATGCAACAAGGGTTGGGGTTGGATTTGGTGAGGAAGGTATGGAAAGTGAAGGGGTGTGGGGATTAAGGAGGATGTTTTTTGAAATAGAGGAACTTCTTTGGGAGGTGAAGTCAGCAGTAAAGTTGAAAGGGGATGGTTCCCCAATAATTGGTGCTTCCGATATGACAACTTCAAGCATGAGCAATGTGATAGTCCTGGTAAGAAGAACAAAGTCAACTAAGTAGAAGAAAAAATATGTTACAAGTAGTGGGCATGCAAAAGGCATTGAGTGAAAATAATGAAGGGAAAAATGAATCATACGTTGCATTGTGTAGAGTGTTGCATGTACATTTGGTGACTTTGATGATAGACCCTTCTTGTAGTTGTTGATCCTCCACAATGCTATTGTAGATAGTTGGAAGCAACGTTTGGTGCTTATGAAGCCCATCAGAGATAGAGATTCAGAATCGAGCAGTTGATGAGTTAAGAGAGCTTATTGGGTTGAGAGAAACAACCTGTAGAAGTGGGAAAAGGTCAACAACACCATGCTGTAAAAGAGAAACAACATTTTCGGTCAACTAAGTGTCCATAACGTAGTGGTGGAAGCTAGATGGACTACAAATATGAGCTGCAAAAAAAGGGAAACAATTGGTATTAAGTGAAAAGCATAAAGAAAACGAGGGTAAGTATGTATGTAGTTTTTTTTCATGTAAGAGAGGATGAGAGAAGTGAAGAAATAGTAGCACGATATGGGAAGGAGAAGGGAACATTGTGTTCACAAAGTATTAAAAAAAAACTTTAGTTTCAATCTTCTCCATTGTAAATTTGATAAGTATAAAGACAAAAGAGTTTCATGGACTTGAAGCAATGGTAAATGAGAGAATCTTTAAGAGTTCAAGTGATGATATACAAAAGGAAATTTTGTGAAGAAAGGAGAAGGTTTAAAAAGGACTACAAGAAATGTATTTAAAGGCTTCTGAACGTTAGCGATAGCTAATTGCATTGAGGACGGAATTTGTTTCCAACAAAAAATAAAAATATTTTACATCATGGAGTAGATATATAAGGAAGAAGAGGTTTAAACATATTTCAAGGCCATAACATTGCTCTCATAATTACTCCATGAGCATCTCTTTTGTAACATGCCTTGATTCTTCATACATGATTCTTCTCTAGTAAGGGAACATAGCTACCATTTATAGTTTAAAGTTTAAAGGAAGGATGATGAAAGAGAGTATTCAATGATATCAGATTGGCATCTATTGTAGGTTCAATCTCAAGATCAAAATACAAAATATATTTTATATATATATGGCCTCGAAAAGGATTGAGTATGAATATCACTACTACTAATGAAAACACGAAGAAAGATGAACTTCTTTTACAAAAAGATCAATGGCATCCATCTAAAGAGGGTTAGAGAAAATATGGAATATAATGCAAATGATTATTGAAGAATGGATAAAAAATAGAAAGAAAACCATTCAAATGATATGCAACAATTTGGAAAGGTTTAGTAAAGGTCTTCCCAATCATAGGCAAATTGGGACCCTGGAAAACTGGTAAGAAGGCAAACTAAGATTGGGTGAAGATCCCTAAATATAGGATGTCTCTTGTATTGTTTGACGAATTATAGTTGAAACTATAGGTTGTCTGTTATACAAGATATATGTGTAGGTAGATATGGCAGTACATATAAGTTTAAGACCTACATGGCCAAGCACATACATATAAACTAAAGAATTAAACTTGTAGGTAGATCTGGGAGCAGGATGGTCCTTCTACACTAATCTTCTCAACATAATTTTATTGCATTACAAGATTGTGATGATGAGTTAAAATGGTCGAAGAACATAGCTAATGGTGTCCTAATAAAAAATATTGGGTATAAATCCTTTTGAATATGATATTGGAGAGGAAAGGGAGTAGCGATGGAGCATAGGATAAAGTTGGACTGTCATGTAGAAACAAGAAAATTTCTCTGTCTAGCACTGAACAATAAAATTCTAACTTGGGGAAATGGTAAAAAGAGTAATTGGTGTGGTGTTAGTAGATGCATTCCATACAAGGAAAGAAATGAAAATGTAGATAATTGATTTGCCAGGTGTCCTTGTTCAAAATATTTGTGGAAATAATACTTCAAGCAATAATTAGGTCAACAACATGGAAAACAATAATGTCTGGAGTGCTTTGAAGCTTGGATCAAATACGACTATGCCACAGGTCATGGAGCTTTTCCCTACTTTGTTCTTTGAGTGTTGTATCTATATAGGAATAAGATGATATTTGAATACAACCAATTGACAATTGGTGAGGTAACTAATACAATCAAATTGTATTATAAATAAAGTTGGTGAAAAAAAGAAGACAGTATGTCAATCAAGAGTAAAGGGATATCATGGCCATCATATTTTTGTGAACTACAAGTTGATCCTAGAAGCAACGATAAAAAGATGCAACAATAGTAAATACCAAATATGTGGAAGAAAAGTATTTGGGACCACTCAATTAGTCGATAAAAACATGGATTTGATTTATACAATACACTTGGTACATTTTTATGAGTAACTAGGACATCACCCTCGATCAACAGGGAGACAAAGGTACGGTGGCAACATTCTTATGGATGATCTACTATATATAGTGGTAAGTTCAGAGCGTTAGTTAAGTACCCACCCCATGCATAAAGTCTCTCTGGTAGTGAAAAAAAATAATATAAAACTGTGGTTGAGTAAAAAAAGTCAGTAAGCAATTTGTTTTTTCTACAAAACCAAAGAAATTATAGTTTTTGCGCTTTCTCAAGACCTAAAAAAGTCACAAGTAGTGATTTCGTGTTGCGTATATAGGATAATGGATTGGAATTTAAGAAAGAATATAAACTTGTATGTGTACCTTGATGTTGGTGGTGTTGATTGTTGAACTACCTCTGACATGACCTTAATAAATTGTACCCTTAAGTCAAGCATAAGCACCTATCAAGCATGGGAAGATTTTCTTACCTTAAATGAACACTTAGATTAGGAACTTGCATTGAAATTGAAGGGTGTTGACTAATGTCCCTAGAGGATCAACTTCGAGATTCATGATAAAGGAAAGGGATAGAGAAAGAGGAGGGGATGATGGGGTGTTATTGATGAATATGATCCAAATATAGACAATGATTTTGATGATTGGTCATGTTGATCGTGTAGCCTTGTAGGCATAGCATGTTGTTTTTTAGACTCTATAAGTCACTTAGAGTCTCATTGATTATGTATTTTGATTCATATATGTATTGCACTTTGTGCCATTTTGATATATACATGAGTAGAATTTGCATATTTTGTTTATAATGGTTTGGAATCTTAAAAAACAATTCCCTTGAGAACTAAAAATTTGTTTGTATTTGTTAAAAAATTGAGTCATGGAAATCAAAGTGAACCAAGTCATTGTCGAGTTTTAGTCAAATCTGATTTTACTCTTGATCGGGTGCAAGTCCAAGTTCGAGTTTTAAAACATTGCCCTAAATCCTAAATGCAAGTTATAAAGAGAAGCTCCCCAATTTCCCTCACACTTATCTCATTGAGAATTTGTGAGCATTGAAGACTGTGATTTGGAGTCAGTTGCGAGTTTGTTTGGCAATCTTTATTGGTTGTTTGTAGTGGAGTTAGAATTTAAGTAAGGAAGCTAAATCCCATCTTCAAGCTTGGAGGAGTTCTTGTCCATTTAGAGTAGAGACTACTAGCAAGCCTTGTAGATCATGTATTTTATTTCATATACATGTTGAGGGAAAGAATTTGTTAATTAATTTTTTACATAATACCTAATTTCTAAAACTCTAAACCCTAAATGCAAGTTATGAAGAGATCCCTCCAATTTTCCTCATGTTGGCTGTCAACTCCGTCTTGAGGTTTCCAGGGTCGACCCAGGTACTTCGCAGTTCAAGGAAACAACAAAACCCCAATTCATTGGCCCTTTAGGAAACAGGCTGTGCGCAACATGAGGTCTCACCCAAGGCGAAGCTGAGTGGGTGGTTGCGGAATCAAGTTTCCACAACCGGGTGATGCGATGGGGGGGGGAAAGGCTAATAAGCAACGCAATGCGTTGTGGGTTGCACAGATATATAACTGCGCGAACCTTCTGTTCTGCGTAGGGTACTTTAGTGCACAATTGCACTTGCGCACTTGCGCCTCCTCTGACTATGCGATACAAGATACCCTTGCGTTACGATAGTAAGCTATCAACATCTTACTCCACAGCAACCTTCAATGACTCGGTGCATCGCCAAGACTGCGCATCCTTGTCGGGATGTCCAATCCTAACCACTCTACTTAACATTCTTTATCCCTTTATTCTACTCAAGTTCTTATCATTAAATTACAGATGGTTTACTAAACATACACTACTGCGCGCTCCAACGCTGCACTTAAACTCAATGTTCACTACTTGACCAATAGTTGGATTCATACATTACAATCGACAGATTCATACATGTTGAACACTTAACAATCCTCTATGCATGCATTAGTTAACATATTATTCCCATTCTCTGCGACAAATACATATAAAAGCAATCACTTAACAGAAGTTTCCAGCATTAAACATTCATACCAAGCAATTTAAACAATCATAAACACACATTGGTCACATAACACAGGGTTTAATGTGGTTCACCCCTCGGATGGAGGCTACATCTACAAGAATGGTTGTTAATATTGCTCTTAATGGGAAGGGTACAACCGTTCTTAGTCTGTGCAATCAGTTGTAGACTCTCTTCTCTCTCAGATAGGTCTCTGCGCACTCAGCTGTAGAGCCTTTACAATGGCTGTCTAAGGTTAAGATTTTACAATATCCAAATACTTAACCAAAACCGAAGAGTAACCCTTCCCTTACAATATTGTGCCTTATTTGTATATCATGCCCATAAGTCATGTCTTTACAATCATTAAGCCGAAACCCTAAAGTTTCCAAAACTGGCATGGCTAACTGCCACTCTAGCTGTCGCCATCGACAGCCTGCTTCACCTGCTCCAGCTCAGCCACTCGTGGCTCACACGCTCTTCTGATAGCCGCAGTCCTCAAAATGGTTACAACTGCATCATGGCCTGTCCATTTCCACTCCTTCGCCTGCCTGTCGCCATTGACATCATGGCCTAGCTTCTCAACTGCTTGTTGCCGCATGTTCGAATAGGTCGCTTTCATCTGTCATCCACCTGTTCCTTACCCAAAATAGGTCATATCCTCATCTGACCTCTACCTATGTTCTACCCCAAAAATAGCTCATGCGCTACCATGCGCATCATCCTACTTCGTGACCGTGCCTTAGCCATTGCTATTGCGCAACACGCGTAAAACCTCAAAATTGTCTGTCGCCTGCCGCTGCGCACAATGCACTTTCATCAAAACTGCATTTTCTTCCTGCTGCAGTGCACTATGCGCGCTTTTCCATACTTGTATATTTTTCCAACCCACTTGGGCCCAACCCAATAGGCCCCTAACACTCACCTATGGCTCGTCTCAAGCCACTTCCACTTGCATACCCTGGTGCCGCGTCTTCCATCGTCCCAAGCTTTACTGTAAATCTTTGTAGAGTTCCTTCTAACTCTGCAACTATGTCCTTGGATTTCCATTCAAAATCTTGAAGCGTCTCCAAAGTATCCTACGAGACCTATTCTCGAGCCACTTGTTCCTGCACAGTGCCTTCTGCCGTCTGAAGTTCTACGAACTTCGCGTCGAATTGCTACATTAATTCGAGGCCTTCTTACTCAATAGGATGCAACCTGTCCGATGTGGCAGCCTCTTTCTCCCTTAGCGTTTCCAACTCTTTCTGTAGGTCCTTGACCTCATTAAATATCTGGACTTTCTCTCTAGCCGACGCATTGCTCATCTGTGTACTTGCAGCATCTACCTGCTGCTGCTTCTGTTCTACTTCTTCCCTTACCCACTGCAATGCAGGATCCTCACTCAACCCGATTACCACTGTAGTTATGTGCTCAAGTAAGTCTTGGCATTTCGTCACTTCCGTCGAAATGCCATCCATGGTTGCCTTGATGTCCTCAGCTGGAGCAGGGCACCGATCTAACGGAATTACAGGGTGTCAAGCCTCCAGCTCTGTGATTTTGCCTTTATACGAGGTTTCCATTTCCATTTTCTCAGCAGTCAAGGAATCTGCCTTGGCCCCAATTTTCTTTATTGTGTCCTCCATTTCATCTTCTTCTTCGCATTCTTCTATGTTTGTGCACACAGCTAAAATGACTTCCTTCAGCTTCTGGCCCTTTTCCTTGGTTGCTCTCAATTCCTGCTTGGTGTTATTTGATTCCTGCCTTAACCAATTGATGTCTTCAGTTAAGTGCGCACACTTATCATATGAGGCAAGGCCTCTCTCATGAATTTCTTCTGCAACTATGATGTGCAACTCGTTCAGGTCCTCCAAGGGCAGGGCCCCAATGTTTAGGTCAATACATGTAGCCTTTACTGCTTCATTAGCTGCTTCATTTGGACAAATGAGGTAGCCCGATTCTAGGTTCAAGATGCGCGGATACTTACTTTCAACAACAGATGGTCTTTTCTGCGCGCTTGGTCCCCCTAACTTCCTGTTAGAAGTTGAACTTGGCTGCCCCAATCCCATCTGGGAAACCATTGTCTTGACCTCCTCCATAGCTTGGATTATGGTCAACTAGAGTTGTTCTTGCTTGGCTTCTTTCTCAGTGCGAGTCTCTTCCCATGCTTCCTGCACTTTGGTTGCAATGGTCTCGCAATCATCGGGATGTAGTTGTGGCCTGAACTCGGTTTTTTATCCTTTCTTTTTGTGCGTCGGCTTTGTGATTGCGAGGGGCCTTCAGTGGCCTTTCTCTTTCTAGCTGATGTGACTATATTTTGGCTCTACGCGTCAGCCTTTTCTTCCTTAATGGGCGTTCTAGCTAGTAGGCCACCCTTCTTTCCCTTCTTTGCTGTTGTTTCTTCTTTGTCTTCCTGATCTGTTTGGGTATCTTCTTCATCGGTGTCTTTTACATTGATCTTATCCTGAAGAGGTTTTATGTTATGCTCGTAGTTTGAAGCATCATCACGTGAAGCAGGAGCTTTCCATTCAGGCTCCCATAGCTCCATGATTCCCTCGATCGCCTCCTTATCCAGTCGGTAAAATCCTGGATACCATAAATCCTGCTCTGTTATGTCACCTCTTGGTTGAATGAATGTTTGGTGTCTTTTTGCTTGAAACCTCATGATGCAGGTGTATTCATTAGCTAGTGGTTTGGAAACACATGGTGTTGTCATAATTGCTTCGCGCAACTGGTGATAGTAAACATAAAATACTTCATCCGTTTGCCGCTGCCTAGACGCCTTTGGGCTTGCCCATAGATTGTAAAAGCGCGTTCCTCGGCCTTGTCCAACTAAAGTGGCAGCTCCTTGGTAATTTTCTGGCTCCTTCCAACCTACAAGGGCTATCAACACTAGTAGCCAACTAAAATGGAATGGCGTTCCATCATCTTGGGTATCTTGAACATCTGACAAAAACTCGTTTAATAGGAATTGGCACCAATTGTAAGATTTTCCGTGCAATACATTAGCAGCTGCCCTGATTACAACTGCAGGTACTTCAGATGGTCTACACTTGTGCAACAGCTTGCCTGCAAGCAGCTGGGCCGTAAACTGTGTAGCGCGGTCATTGATGTCGACCGTTGGGAACCCCCGTCCCTTGCGCACTACGCCAAATTCTTTTGCTATTTCAACGCTAAGGGATTTATCATGCGCCTTCTTTATGATGAGGTTAGTAGGGTCCTCTCCTCGCTTGTTTAGTCCAGTGACCTAATGGACCTGGTCGATACTGATATCAATGCACGTGTCCAACCACAAGAATCCTTCATGCACGCAAGTGAGCAGTGCACTCACTACGGCGAAAAACTCAACACTCTTAGTAAAGTGCGACATTTGTAGTAAATTTAATAAACCTGATGGTTGGATGGCCCTTAACTATTCTTGAACTTCCAATTTGTCGGTGCCGATCTGTGCGTCCTTGACCCAATTGATATAGGCGTCTGGTCTAAACTGTGGGTAATTTTTCAGTGTTACCAGCATATTCTCCAGTAAGTCTTGATCATCCAGCTTGTAGCATGGTATGCCAGCCATTAGATTCTCCTCAATATTTACCCTGGTGGAAATTATGGGTAGCAAGATTTCATATTTGAAGTTCTTTTCTATGTTGACTAGTGGGGAATCAAGCTTCCTTGGGGGAATATAGTCGGGCACAGGATAAAATGGCGGGACTTGAGCCGAAGCTCCTTGCTGTAATGGCACTTCAGAGCCCCCCTGCTCTGAAGCTGCTCTTTCTTTGCCCTTGTTGCTTCCTGCAGCCTATCGTGCTGAACTTCTGGATGCACCTGGTTTCGTCATCGTCATTACTGCTGGAATCCTTGCTTTCTCAAATAAACAAGAAATATCTGCTAACTCAATCGGGTAGCTCATACAATGCTCTGGTCGCCCGGACCTCGACTAATTCAAACCCTTCGCAAAAATGGCTAAGTGGCCGAGCGAGGTCTATTTATAGCCGCTGTTGGTCTGTGCCTTGGCATTCTGTAGTGCCCAAGGCTGTTAAAGCCATCTTGATTACCAATTCATGCGTATTATCTTGGGCCTGTCAGCTGATCCTTCTCATGATGCGAATGCGGTTTCCTTAAATGCCAAAAGGTTGTTTGGAAAGCCAGCTTGTCAAATCCATTAAATCCGCGTTAATGGCTTAGCCTACCAGCCAGATTTCGGTATGAACTGGTCATTTCGGTCTTTAATGGGTTCCAAAATGTCACGTCTGCCTTTAAATTGTGAATTTCCCTATTGCCGCCAATTTGGTTAACGACCCACTAACCAGCCAACAGATGTCATGGTAACGGTTTTCATTATAATGTGCTGGTGGTCTAATAGGATGTTTGGTACAGGATGCGCACTAGGTGTTATCTTTTGCGCGATTAGTATCTGGACTTGCTCTGTGCAGCTGCTCTTCTCTTCCTTTTTTCTCTTTTTTTTTTTCGTGCGCAACTTCAGTAGTGTTACGTAGTACACTTCCCCTTATCATACAGAACTCTACACAACCAGACTATCGCGGTAACGCTTTAGTCTTCCTCCATTTATCAAACTTGGTAAGGTGTCTCCAGCTAATGTAGTTAACTGGACTACGCCACTGTTAGTAACATGCATTAGAGTATATGGGCCAAGCCAATGCATCTTAAATTTTCCAGAAAATTTCATGAATTTCCTATCATACAGGAGGACTAGATCACCTACCTGAAATTTCTTGTTCTTGATGTGACGATCATGCCACACTTTTTTGCGCTCTTTCTGGACTTGTTGGTGGAATCTTATGACGAAGAGATCTTACTCTAACCCAACCAAGTGTAGGAGTCTTTCTTCGAGTGCTGTGTGGTCTGCCATGCTTGTAAATGTTGCTATTCTCAAGCTGGGAACAATGTACTCCATTGGCATTATCGCTTCTTACCCATAGGCCAACCTAAAAGGTGTATGGCTAGTTAGTTTCTTGCAGGTAGTCCTGTATGCCCATAGCAAAGATGGAATGCACAGGTCTCAATCGTCCTGATTGACATTACATATCTTTGTTAGCGCACTATCCAATACTTTGTTAAATGCTTCAACAGTTCCATTTGCATGTGGATGATAAGGCGTGTTGCGCTAATGATGGACGTGGAACTCTTCAGTTAAAGCCTCAATGGTCTTATTCAGAAAATGAGTGCCTTGATCACTCATCAATATCTTCGGGAATCCAAACCTTGTAAGGATATTCTCATATATAAACTCCGCAGCTGTAGCGGCGCTACAGTCTTTGACTGGCTTTGCTTCTACCCATCTGGTGAGGTAATCGGTAGCAGTAACGATACACCTCGCACCAGTTCTTTTGGTTGGTGGGTTAATAGGACCCACAAAATCAATGGCCCACTTCTCAAAGGCCTGAAGTGTCAGCTGTGGATTTAGTGGCATTTCATCTCTACGTGATGGCTTCCTTGTCCTCTGACAGACATCACAATTCTGGTAGTGTTCCTTCGAATCTTGATGAATTGTAGGCCACCATAGGCCTACGCACAATATCTTTTGCGCGCTGGCTCATCTTGCATAATGACCTCCTGCGATTCCTAAGTGCGCATCAGCTAGTATAAATGGCTTCTCATGCTCTAGTACACATCTGCAAAGTACTTCATCCGGTCCCAGTTTATATAACTGACCTGTAATTATAGTGAAGTCTACTGCATGCACCACCAGCTGCTTCTTTTGCTGCGTAGTGAACTCTGTGGGTGTGAATCCAGTAGTTAAAAAATCAATGATGTCTTGATAGTACTCATCTGCAACTTGTATGGCAAACAACTGCGCATCAGGAAGATTGTCCTCCAAATTCGTAGGCTCTTCTCTTGATTCAATTCTTGATAGATGATCAGGTCCCAAATTCAATCTGCCTGGCTTAACAACAATCTCGAAATCGTACTCCTGAAAGAGTAGTAGCCATATGCATATGCGCCCCCCTAACAATGGCTTATTAACAAGGTATTTCAAGGAAGAATGGTCAGTGAACATGGAGAAGTGCGCACCAAACAAGTAGTGCCTGAACTTCTGTAGCGCATATACCATTGCGAGTCCTTCTCTTTCAATAGTAGTATAGTTCTTCTTCGTGGATGATAACTTTCTACAGGAAAAGACAATGGGATGATCAATACCTCCCTCTCCTGGTTGTGTAAGAACAATGCCCAATGCTATACATGAGGAATCGACATGGACGTGAAATGGTTTCTCCCAGTCCGGAAAAACTAGGATCGACGCAGTGACCATTTTCTCTTTTAGTGTGTCAAAGCCTTTCTCACAATATTCATTCCAAATGAATGGTACATCTTTCTTCAGCAGTTTTTCCATAGCTGCGGTTATCTGTGCATACCCTTTTATGAACTTCCTGTAGTAACCAGTATGCCCCAGTGTAGTGTGCAATTGCTTAATTGAATTGGGTGTAGGCAAATTTACAATGACTGCGATCTTAGTAGGGTCGACCATAAAGCCCTGTTTGCATACAATGTGGCCCAACAAGAATCCATAGGGAACACAGAAAACACACTTCTTCAAGTTTAATGAAATTTGGTGCTGTCTGCACTTTTCTAGCATCATCCTGAGGTTCGCAACATGGTTCTTCAATAAACCGAAAATGGTCCAATCATCAAAGTAAACTTCTAGAAACTTATGTATAAAATCCTTAAATGTTGCGATGACCACTCTAGAGAATATGGCGGGTGCATTCTTCAGACCAAAGGGCATCACTGTGTATTGGAATGACCCCCACTCTATAGAAAAAGTCGTCTTGTGCCTATCTACATGATCAATCCTAATCTGATGGTAACCGGAGAATCCATTAGTAAAAGAATAGGCCTCATCCCCTCCAACATTATCTAGCACTTCATATGTAAAAGGTGTAGGGAATGGGTCATGCATTGAAGCATCCTTCAGTTTTTTGAGATCCACACAAATTCTAATCTTGCCCTTTGATTTCTTGTCCTAGATAACCATCGGGCTTATCCATTAGATTCTTTGACTGGCTCAATGATTCCTGCATCGAGAATCTTATCGAGTTTTTCCTTAACTTGTTCTTTATAGCGCGGGTTCAATCTATATGGTCTTTGTTTCACCGGCTTCGCGCCAGGCTTAAGAGGAATTTTCATCACTCCTAAGTCTCCCAAAATACCTTTTATTTCTGTGAACTTGGTTGGGAATAGTTCTTGATATTCCTATAATATACCCGTGACCTCCTCCACTATATATTCATCCCAATAATCTCCAATAGTTGCGAACTTTGGCTCTTCACTGGTGCCAATGTTCACTTTCCTTGTTTTCACAGGTCTGCTCATATCTGGAATTTCCAGTGGAGGTCCTTCTACCTCGCGCGATCCCTCTGACTCAGGTATCCGTATGTTGTGCGGGTCCTCCTCATCACTATCTGCTATATCCTTGGTGTTTCCATTGATGTGATAATAGTCCATGGCATGCTCTAGCTGCTCCTCCCATTCTGGTTGTAGGCGCGTAGGTATGCTTTCTCTACCAAAGAATTCTTCTAGTGTCAGGTTTCGTTGTGTACAATCTGGAATGAATATTTTTTTCTTAATGACTTGCAGCGCGTCATGGATACTTGGATGCTCATCTTTGAAACTGAAATCCTGTTGGAAGGTTGCAATCAGGTCCGACCAGTACACTGTGCCTCTGCGCAACTCCAGGTCTAGGTACTAGTTCTTCGGAATCGATTCTTCTAACATCTGCACGAATAGATGCACCCATTCTATCTGTGGTATTTCCTGCCATGCTGCGGAACATACCCAAATATGCTCTCTTGGATCTGTTTTCCCATTATATTTCTCAAAGGATAGGGTAACCTTATCAACAAACCTGATTTGCATCTTAATTCTACACTGATCCCATGTTGTCAGTATCTTCTTATGCGCAATCCACCATCTAGCACGTATGCCACGCAATGCCATGTCTAGAGCTGAGACACGATGTTCATCCGGAACTGCTACAGTATATTCTTTGATAAAACAATAAACATTAGATAAACCATCAAAGGTAGGGATTGGAGTTACCTCTTTCCAAATCCAGCGGAGTGACTTCGTGATCTGTGCGCATTTCCTGGCAGATACTTCATGCAGTCTGCTTTGCCAATTTTCTAGTCCTAAATGCAAGAGCTATCATAGCGTCAGCTGAGTGTGCCATCCTCCATGGGATTGACATAGTTAGCATCATTAGTGGTCATCTTGTAAATATGGTCTAGGTCTTGAGCTCTGGATTCCTCTTGAATCGGTTCAATATACCGCTCGCCCTGCGAAGGGTCTAATGGCGTGATGACCCTGATATCATTTCCTTCAAATATCATTTTCATGGTCTTTAAGTCAATAATGGCAGAGTTAGTCATTGCCCAATCGATACCCAGTAGTGCTGGATAAGGATAGTTGTCATCCACTATTTCAATTACTTCAAAATCGGCAGAGTTGCGCACTCCATCAATATCAACAATGGTGTTGGGTAATCCCCCCAAAGGTATAACTATCCCTTGATTAACCATTCTCAACTGTAGAGGTGACCATTGTAACTTAGGTTTACCCATCTGATGCCATGTCTGCTTGGTCAAGACATTTACTTCGGATCCAAGATCAAGAATGATCTCATCCATCTCATAGTCCCCAATCTATGTAATGAGTCTCATTTCCCTTCCTGTTCTTTTAGGACTCCTAATATTGTGTACTGCACCATTGGTAGCCCCCTTATCACTGTTTAGCTCATACTGCCTTAGTAGCTTTTCAAATTCCGTGTAAGCATCTGCGCTCTTTAGTAATTTCATGCAGCTGCGTAAGAACTGCACAACAGAGGTCCCTGTGTCTGTTGCGGCAATTATCTGATCTTGTGCCGTTGGCATGTTCTCTCTTTGTGGTATTTCACTGTGCAACTGTGTTCTGGGGGATGGGGGATCTAGGTGGCAGTGCCCTGAACATGTCCCGTGCTTCCTCAAATGATCCCTTATTTTTCTGTAAATCTAGACCTGGTGCTTTCCTGATCCATATCGGCTCTCCAGGATTCTGTCTAGGGTCCCGCATTCCGAAGTTTGAAGCTTTTGCGCCTCCATCCCTTCCTGTATCAGTGCCACTGCACGTTACCACATTTACACTTGGATCTGTAGTTCTGTTCTCTACTGCGATCAACTAAATATTAAGATTTGGTGGTTCTTTCCTTGTTCTCTTCTGCATTTCTACCTCAAGCACAGGGCAGTCTTCAATAACATGCTCAAATGATTTACAGTAATTGCACGTAGTGCATGGGTTGGTACAATCTCTAGAAACATGACCTAGCTGGCCACAGTTATAACAGATTACCTGGCCACGGCCTCTTCCTTGCGCCGAGTCAGCATTTCTTCCTCTCCCACGCTATCCCCCACCACGGCCTCTATATCCTCCTTGATCATAGTGGGTGTTTCCTTGCTTTGGTTGATTTTCCTCTTGAACGCGATACATCCCAGCACCTCGCATTGCTTCCATGTCACGCTTTCTTTCATTCATGAGCTCAAACGCGTGATAGTTGGATTCGTCATGTCCCACTGATTTACATAAATTACAATACAAGCTCTTAGGCATTCTTACATATTTCTGTATTAGGTAACAATATTCAGGCCTGTGTCCTCTGGTTCTGCATATTTCACACCACAGTGCCTGATTATGATTCATATTGATTGGGTTTGGTGCGCCACTGTCAAGATAATCCTGAAATACAGGGCAATGTTCTCTGGTATGGCCTTCTCCTTTGCATCTGGTGCACCAAACTTCACGTCCGTGTTCGTACCTTTGTTCTTTCCCATTCTTCATACCCTGTAATTCTAACATCAGTGTAGTTAGATAGTTCTGAATCTGTGACATCCCAGCGCTACTCTCACCAATCGGTGAAGCCTCCAACTGCATTGTGATCTCTAGGGCCTCTTCCTACGACGCAATCTTCTGCTGCATCAATGGTTGTCTGATATGGGGAAGCAGCGCAGCAATAAACCATTCCTTATGCTGTTACGGAGATATAACAAAGCTTACGTGGTATAATAGTGTCTTAAACTTTTGGTCAAATTCCCAGACCGATTCGGTAGGCTTCTGTTTGATTTCCTTTAATTCCGTTATGCACTACGATTTTAACTTTGGCTTCTTAAACTCTGCGACTACTGCAGCCTGAATTTCTGTTAGGGTTCTCAGCTGTGCCTGAGAATATTTCATAAACTAATGCAATGCACGATCTCTGAAAGTAGTGATGAGCTGTGCTTTCTTCATAGCATCATCCTGTATTTGCTTTCAACTCCATACGTTTTCACATAGAAACTAGTGCTGCTCAGGGTCTTCTAGACCCGTGCCTTTGAATATCGACAGTTTTATATCGTTATTCGTCATTCTCCTCCCTGGTTGTGCACTGCTCTGAGTAGTGTTGACTATCTGCGCAGAGAAAACAAAAGGAATATTCGGACTACTAGGATTCTACAGACTGGGCTGCGTGACACTCGCAACAGTAGGTTCTGAACTAAAGGTGGTGTAGTTTCTGCAACCGGCGGATTCTGAGGTGTAGTGGGATGAATAGTGGCTGATAACGGCGTGGTATGATTATTAAGGTCACATGGGATTTCGGTATCAACACGGAGTCCAGGTCCTTTGGGATTATTTTCCTTATTAAACTTATATCTCGTTCCACTTCTTAGATTATGTGTCTCTTCGTCAAAATCACTATAGATGCTATTGACCATGACAGATATAAAAATATTACTGCATTCTTAAAACTCCTTTCTCAGCTAGAATCATTTTAACATATAGACTTAGATTTTTCAAAAACTTACCTCTGTATCCTTAGAAAAAGTATGCCTCAGCTTGACTATAGGATTTCATTGTCTACAACAAACTCGGTCACAAATCCTTCAAGTATATTATCGACCCAAAAGTTGACTGCGCGTGATAGTGGGATGTCTATTGCTTTGAGCTGTACGGTGAGCTCTAGAGTCCACTCTGTAGGTACTTCCCATTGAAAACAAGTCTTCTTCTTTGTGAGTCGCGATATCCACGCATGTAGCTCGTTGGGGAATGTAGCCCAAAAGATCTCGTGAATATCTCTCCACAAATATCTGTTCAACCACTAAACATCTGATAGACGTGATAAGTTTTCTTTCTTTGCAAAGTCTCTTTCAATTTTGTCGTACCAATCCCAGATATCTTTCTTTTCAGGATGCCAATTGTCTGAACCCAATGGGAACTGGTATTCTTCTTTACACATTACTTTCCAAAACACTATCGTATCATTGGTATTAGCCGAGCAACGAAACCATTTGTTGGCTGTCAACTCCTTCTTAAGGTTTCCAATCTAGACCTAGGTACTTCGTGGTTCAAGGAACCAACAAAACCCTAATTCACTGACCCTTTCGGCAACAGGCTGCGCATAACTTGAGGTCTCACCCGAGGCAAAGCTGAGAGGGTGGTTGCGGAATCAAGTTTCCACAACCGGGTGATGCGATGGGGGGGAAAGGATAATAAGCAACGCAATGCGTTGTGGGTTGCGTAGATAGATAATTGCACAAACCTTCTGTTCTGCGTAGGGTACCCCGGTGCACAACTGCGCTTGTGCACTTGCGCCTCCTCTGACTGTGCGATATAGGATACCCTTGTGTTACGACAGTAATCTATCAACAACTTACTCTGCAGCAACCTTCAATGACTCGACACATCGCCAAGATTACACGTCCTTGCCGAGATGTCCAATCCTAACCACTCTACTTAACATTCTTTATCCCTTTATTCTACTCAAGTTCTTATCATTAAATTACAGATGGTTTACTAAACATACACTACTGTGCACTCCAACACTGAGCTTAAACTCAATGTTCACTACTTGACCAATAGTTGGATTCATACATTACAATCGACAAATTCATACATGTTGAACACTTAACAATCCTCTGCGCATGCATTACTTAACATAATATTCCTATTCTTTGCGGCGAATACATATAAAAGCATTCACATAATAGAAGTTTCCAGCATTAAACATTCATACCAAGCAATTTAAACAATCATAAACACACATTGGTCACATAACACAGGGTTTAACGTGGTTCACCCCCTGGATGGAGGCTACGTCCACAAGAACGGTTGTTAATATTGCTCTTAATGGGAAGGGTACAACCGTTCTTAGTCTGCACACTCAGTTGCAAACTCTCTTCTCTCTCAGATAGGTCTCCGCGCACTCAGCTGCAGAGCCTTTACAATGGCTGTCTAAGCTTAAGATTTTACAATATCCAAATACTTAACCAAAACTGAAGAGTAACCCTTCCCTTACAATATTGTGCCTTATTTATAGATCATGCCCATAGGTCATGTCTTTACAATCATTAGGCCGAAACCCTAAAGTTTCCAAACCTGGCGTGGCTAACTGCCACCCTAGCTGTCATCGTCGATAGCCTACTCCAGCTAGGCCACTTGTGGCTCACACGCTCTTCTGACAGCAGTAGTCCTCAAAACGGTTACAGCTGCATCATGTCCTGTCCCTTTCTAGTCCTTCGCCTGCCTGTCGCCATCGGCGTCATGGCCTAGCTTCTCAACTGCTTGCCGCCACACGTTCGAACAGGTCGCTTTCATATGTCATCCACCTATTCCTTACCCAAAATAGGTCATATCCTTGTCTGACCTATACCTATGTTCTGCCCCAAAAATAGCTCATACGCTACCATGCGCATCGTCCTACTGCGCGACCGTGCCTTATCCATTGCTGTGACGCGACATGCGCAAAACCTCAAAATTGTCTGTCGCCTACCGCCGCGTGCAATGCGCTTCCATCAAAACTTTCTTTTCTTCCTACGCAACGCGCTACACATGCTTTTCCATACTTGTATATTTTTCCAATCCACTTGGGCCGAGTCCAACACCTCACATTTCTATCATTGAGCATTTCTGACCATTAACAACTATTTTTGGGCGTGGCCCAAGTGGGTACCATTTTGAGAAACACAATTTTGAGCTGCGCAGTAGAAAATAACCTCATGGATAGGTGTGGAGCTTGCTGGGCATATGCACTGGCGCAACTATGCGGATGCGCAGGACCCGCGCAACAACAAATTTGGTAAGAAGATATAAGTAAAGTTCAGACGAGGAAGTGACTTATTTTTGGTAAAAAGAAGAGCGAAGGTAGGAGAAAGCAACCTATTTGGAAGAGTGGCGGCAAGCAGTTGAGAAGCTAGGCCACTACGCAGATGGCGACAGGCAGGCGGAAGAGGCAGAAAGGGACAGGCCACGATGCAGTTGTAACCATTTTGAGGACTACAACTGTCAGAAGAGCGTGTGAGCCACGAGTGGCCCAGCAGGATGGCCTGGAGCAGGTGGATCAAGTTGTCGACGGTGACAGTCAGGTTGGTAGTTAGCCACACCATGTTTTGTAAACCTAAGGGTTTTTGCTTATGAATTGTAAAGACATGACCTACGGGCATGATATATAAATAAGGAATTTTTGTATAGGGAAGGGTTACTCTTCATTTTGGTTATTATTTATTATTGTAAAATCTTAAGCTTGAAAAGCCATTGTAAAGGTTCTACAGCTGTGTGCGTAGAGACCTATCTGAGAGAGAAGAGAGTCTGCAGCTGAGTGCGCAGACTAAGAACGGTTGTACCCTTCCCAAAGAGATCAATATTAACAACTGTTCTTGTGGACATAGCCTCCATCTGGGGGGTGAACCATGTTAAATCTTGTGTAGTGAGACTGTCAATATGTTTTTGCTTTGTATTGTCTGTTTGCTTACCATGATTGCTTGAATTCTTAGTTATCAATTGGGTTGTTGATGCTTTTATATGTGTTCGCCATAAGAGAAAGATGGGGATGATATGTTAAGTATGTCATGAACGGATAATTGATGAATGTGAGTTATGCTAAGTCTGTGAATGTATCAGTCGTGGTTGAACGTATATGCTTGAGAAGAGTGCTTATATAATTCTGTTAATGTGTAACACCAGTAGCGCACAACACTGATATCATATTTGATTACACCCAGTATAAGGCTAACAATCATTGGTAGTAATGAAATGAATAGGTGTTAAGTGAAACCTTAATAGATTTTCCGTCGAAGTGGAAGTGCATAAGTTTGTTGCATTGTCCTAACGAGTAAGTTAAACCCGCGACGAAGAGAGTCGTTGCGTGGGTCTCAGATCGCAGCGCGAGCCTGTAGCACGCTGCGCAGTGTGTTTACCCGACCAACCCATCACACTATTGTGGAAACTTGATTCCGCAGAACCCCCATTGCTTCGCCTCGGGTGAGACTTCAACCTGTGCATAGGTTGTTTCTGAAAGGGCTGGTAAGAAAGGGGTTTGTTGGTTAAAGCTAAAACCACAAAGAACCTGGGTCTATATTGATAAACCTTTAGATCAATTATATATGCCAACAAATGGTTCCATTTCCGTGCTAAGAATCCGTGATGAGTTGAAGCAGTAATGTGCGAAGAAGAAGATTAGTTTCCATTGGGTTCAAACAATTGGCATCCTGAAAAGAAAGAGATCTCGGACTGGTGCGATAAGATTGAAATACATTTTGAAAAGAAAGAGAACAAACATCCGTGTCTATCAGACGTAGAGTGGTTGAACAGATATTTGTGGAGAGATATTCACGAGATATTCTGGGCTTCATTTCCAAATGAGCTACACGCGTGGATATCGTGCCTCGCAGAAAATAAAAACTGTTTTCAAGGAGGAGTTCCTATAGAGTGGACTCCAGAGATCACGACGCAGCTCAAAGCAATAGACATCCCACTGACAAGAGTAGTCAACTTCTGGGTCGATAGCATACTTGAAGGATTTGTAACAGAGTTTTCTGTAGACATGTTGAAATCCTACAACCAAGCTGAAGCATACTTTTTCCAAGGATTCAGAGATGAGTACTTGAACAATCTTAGCCTATACATTAAAATGCTTTTAGCTGAGAAAGGCGTTTTAAGAATGCAGTAATATTTTTTAATCTGTCATGTAGAAAGTATATATAGTGATTCTGACGAAGAAACTCATAATCTGAGAAGTGGAAAGAGATATAAGTTTAATAAAGAAAAGAATCCTGGAGGACCTGGACTCCGTGTGAATACCGAACTCCCATGTGACCTTAACAATCAAACCGCCCCGTCATCAGCCACCATCCATCCGATTACACCTCAGAACCTGTCGGACGCAGGTACCGTGCCTCCCTTAGCTCAGAACCCACCCACTGCGAGCGTCGCGCAACCCACCCCGCAGAATATCAATACTACTCACACCGCAGGTGTGGGTGTGCAAGCCATTTCGACTGAGACCATTCCAGTCCAGAATACCCAACCTCAGAATATTCCGCAGAGTAGTATCCATAGCACTATTCCTAGTACCCCATTTACTTTTTCCGCTCAGAACCCTCCCCAGAACCATAACACCAATACACAACCTGGAAGGAGGATGACAGATAATGATATAAAACTACCGATATTCAAAGGAACGGGTCTAGAAGACCCTGATCAACATTGGTTTCTATGTGAAGCCGTATGGAGTGTAAAGCAAAATTCAAGATGATGCTTTGAAGAGAGCGTAGCTCATCACTACTTTTAGAGATAGAGCTTTGCATTGGTTTATGAAATATTCGCAGACACAGCCGATAACCCTGCAAGAAATTAAGACTGCGCTCACAACAGAGTTTAAATAACCAAAATCCGAATCCCAGTGTATAACAGAGTTGAAAGAAATTAAGCAGAAACCTAATGAGACGGTTTGGGAATTTGACCAGAAGTTTAAGACGCTGCTGGACCAAGTAACATTTGTTATAGCTACGCAACAACATAAAGAATGGTTCATTGCTGTGTTTTTTCCCCACATCAGACAACTGTTGATGCAGCAGAAGGTTGCATCGCAGGCATAGGCCTTAGAGATCGCAATGAAGCTAGAGGCTTCACTAATTGGCAAGACTAGCTCTGGGATGTCTTAGATCCAAAACCCATTGACCACCTTGAAATTAGAATTGCAAAGCATGAAGAATGGAAAGGAACAAAGATACGAATCGAGGCATGAGGTCTGGTGCACATCATGCAAGGGAGAAGGAAACACCAGAGAACATTGTCCCTTGTTTCAAGATTATCTTAACAGTGGTGTGCCAAACCCAATTAATCAAAACCAGGCGTCATGGTGCGAAATCTGCAGAAGCAGAGGACACCGACCTGAAGACTGTTATCTGATACAGAAATACGTAAAAACACCTAAAAGTTTATATTGCAATTTCTGTAAGTCAGTTGGACATGATGAGTCCAGCTGTCATGCATATGAGCTCATGAATGAAAGAAAGCGGGATATGGATGCAATGCGAGGTGCTGGTATATATCGAGTCCAAGAAGAAAATCAGCCGAAACAAGAGAACGCGCAGTATGACTAGGGAGGATATTGAGGCCGTGGTGGTGGATACCACGGGAGAGGAAGAGGCCCGGCGTAGGGGAGAGGCCACGATCAGGTAATTTTCTACAATTGTGGCTAGCCAGGTCACATTTATAGAGATTGTACCAACCCATGCACTACGTGCAATTATTGTAAATCCTTTGAGCATGTTATTGAAGACTGCCCCATACTAGAAGTAGAAATGCAGAAACACAGAAGGACAGACCCACCAACTCCAAACATTCAGTGGATCGCAGTAGAAAGGAGACCTGCGGACCCAAGTATTAATGTAGTAACGCATAGCGGTGCTACGAGAGGGCATGATGGAGGAGCAGAAGCTTCGACTTTTGGGGGTTTTGAGACTAACGACAGGCCCCTTGAGACACAATGGATAAGAAAAGCTGCTGAGAAAACACCTGCTTTCGACTTAAAGAAGAACAAAGGAGCATTTACAAAAGTGCGGGGTATCCTCAAAGAATCGGCACCTAGGTCACCGACGAAACCGCTGCACAGCGAAACACTACATGTAGAAGACATGGCGGCTGCGTATGACAACAAAAGCACTGTAGCAGAAACATGCACCTCTGTTGCGCAGTTCCTTAGAAGCTACATGAAGTTGTTAAAGAACCCGGATGCTATAGCAGAACTAGAAAAGGTGATAGACCAGTACAAACCATGCAATGGAGAGGACACTACTGATAGCGTAGTTCATCACATCAAGAAACAGAAGAGAACCGACAGAGAAATGAGACTCACTACGCAGATAGGAGATTATGAAATGGATGAGATCATTCTTGATCTAGAATTAGAGGTAAATGTCTTGACTAAGAAGACATGGCAGCAGATGGGGCGACCAAAGCTATCATGGTCACCTATCCAGTTGAGAATGGCCAATCAGGAGGTCATACCGTTTGGACGGTTAGCCAATGTTATTGTTGACATTGATGGAGTATAGAGTCGCACAAATTTTGAGGTTATTGAGATTGTGGACGATAGTTAGCCTTTTCCTGCGTTGTTAGGGATTGACTGGGCTATTGATAACCTCTCCATCATAAATATGAAGACCAGGAAGATGATCTTTGAAGGAAAGCATCTCAGGGTCATCGCACCACTGGACCTTGTGGATGGAGACAGATATAGTGAGTCGATTCAGGAGGAATCGCGAGCTGAAGATTTGGATGATTTGTACAAGATGACTGCGAACCAGGAAGATTACATTAATCCCACTGTGGATGCCACACTCAACTGGAGATGTGACAGTTCTTTCATTTCAGAATCAGACGCAGGATTGGAGAACTGGCAAAGTCGCATGCATGAAGTATATGCCAGGAGATGCGCGAAGGTCATGAAATCTCTACGCTGGATTGGAAAGTAGGTAAGCCCAATACCCACATATGACAATTCATCTAACGTTTATTCCTTTATTAGAGATTATACTGCAGCAATTGCAGATGAACACCGCTTACAAGCATTAGATGTAGCACTACATGAGACACCTACCAGATGGTGGGTTGCGCACAAGCAGACATTGACTACATGGGATCAATGTAGAATTAAGATGCAAATCAAGTTTGTTGAGAAGGTTACATTACCTTTTGGAAAATATAATGGACAAAAAGATCCTAGGGAACATATTGAAGCCTGTACACAATCTTGGGTGGAAAGGCCAAAGACAGAATGGGTGCATTTGTTTGTGCATACGCTGGAGGAACCAATTCCAAAGAAGTGGTACCTATACCTGGAACTGCACAGGGACACAACAGATTGGTCTACCCTAACTATGAGTTTCCAGACAGATTTCAACTTCGAAGATGAACATCCGAGTATCAATGAAGCACTGTAGGTTATTAAGGAAAGGATATTCCGTCCAGAGTGTACACAGGGAAACGTGACACTAGAAGAATTCTTTGGAACATATGGCATACCTGCGCGCCTACAACCAGAATGGGAAGAGAACCTGGAGCATGCTCTTGGTTGTTACAACCTTGCTGATGAATCCGAAGCCAAAGCAGATAGTGATGAGGAGGACCCGCACAACATCCAGATCCCTGAATCTGAAGGAATGCGCGAGGTAGAAGGACCCCCACTGGAAATTCCAGATATGAGTGGACCTGTGAAAACAAGAAAAGTCAACATTGGCACCAGTGAAGAGCCAAATTTTGCAGCTATTGGAGACTATTGGGATGAAGACACAGTCAAGGAGGTCACGGGCATACTATAGGAGTATCACGAACTGTTCCCGGCTAAGTTCACAGAGATGAAAGGCATCCTGGGAGACTTAGGAGTGATGAAAATTCCTCTTAAGCCTGGCGTGAAGCCTATGAAGCAAAGGCCATACCGACTGAACCCACGCTACAAAGAATGAGTTAGAGAAAAACTTGACAAGATGCTTGACGCAGGGATCATTGAGCCAGTTGAAGAATTTGAATGGATAAGCCCGATGGTTGTCCACGATAAGAAAACAAAGAGAGAGATCAATATCTGCGTTGATCTCAGAAAGCTGAATGATGATTCAATGCATGACCCATTCCCTACACCTTTCACAGATGAAGTGCTTGATAATGTGGGAGGGAAGGAGGCATACTCTTTTACTGATGGGTTTTCGGGATACCATTAGATCAGGATATATCGTAGATAGGCACAAGACTACTTTTGCTACAGAATGGAGGTCATTCCAGTACACAGTGATTCCTTTCAATTTGAAGAACGCACCATCCATATGCTCAAGAGTGGTAATCGTAGCATTTAAAGAGTTCATACACAAGTTTTTAGAAGTTTATTTTGATGATTGGACCATTAGAGAGATTTTGAGGTCAAAAAAGGGCCTCCTAAGAGATGTACTACAAAAATATGAGACATATTAAAATATTATGAATTGGGGGTTTTATGGGGTAGGTATATATGACAAGTCACCTCCCACACTATTTTCTATGCACAATATAAATAACCATGGTTGAGTTACTTTTCAAAATTCACTAAAAATAAAATTATTAAAATAAGACTACATTGATGTGACTAAGATTCATTGTAAATTCCCAAAAATGTATTGTCCTTTAACATTTATTTGTCTTGAACTTGCAAATAAAATTAAATAATAAAAAACATTTTTAAGAGCTTTTTTTTTAATTTTATGTTGACTTTTTATATTTAGTACTTTTCTCATGAATTTAATATTGTAATTTAATTGAGAATTTATTTACATGTAAAATGTCAATAATATTATTATAATCCACATTGCATTATTATTATTATTATTATTATTTATTAAATCTATTATTATTCTTTATTAGTTTGACATTATATTATTAAATAGAATGGAGTGAATATATAATTTAAAATTAAAAACATAAAAATGATAATATATTATTTTATAAAAAAATGTGAAAGGACTTTCTTTATGAATTAATAGTACTTCACTTGAAAATGACAATAATATTATTTTATGAAAAGACTATCATTATGAGTACTTTACTTTATGACTTAAAAGTACTTACACCACTACCTTGGTTAACTATGTGTTTTCATCCACCATAGAAAATTTGACAAATAAGCATTCTTAACTCATGCAATGCCACCTCACCAAGGGGGATGATGTCATCTACTAGAATGTGATTGGTTGTATTTTATAGTACATTTTCTTTGTTTTGAGGCCCTTTTTTGACCTCAAAATTTCTCTAATGTATTTTTGGGTTGCTGAAGAATCATCTCACAACCTCAAGATGATGCTGGAAAAATGCAGGCAGCATTAGATTTCTCTGAATTTGAAGAAATGTATTTTCTGTGTTCCCTACAGAATTCTGCTGGGACACATTGTGTGCAAACAGGGCTTGATGGTAGATCCTGCAAAGATTGCAGTCATTGTTAACTTGCCAACACCAAATTCTGTGAAGCAGTTGCGCACTACATTAGGACATACCAGGTACTACAGAAAATTCATAAAAGGGTATGTGTAGATAACCGCAACTATGGAGAAGTTGCTAAAGAAATATGTACCATTTGCTTGGAATGAGGATTGCGAGAAAGGATTTGACACATTGAAAGAAAATATATTCACTGCGCCGATCCTAGTTTTTCTAGACTAGGAAAAGCCATTTCACGTCCATGTTGATGCTTCATGTATCGCATTGGGCGTTGTTCTTGCTCATCCAAGAGAGGGAGGTATTGACCATCCCATCGCATTTTCGAGAAGAAAGCTATCAATGGGTGAGAAGAATTATACTACTACTAAAAGAGAAGCACTTGCAATGGTATATGCGCTGCAGAAGTTCAGACACTACTTGCTTGGTGTGCACTTCTCTATGTTCACGGACCATTCTGCTTTGAAATACCTGGTCAATAAGCCATTGTTAGGGGGGAGAATATGTAGATGGTTATTACTCTTTCAGGAGTATGAATTTGAAATAGTTGTTAAGCCAGGCAGGTTAAACTTAGGACCTGATCATCTATCAAGGATTGAGTCAGGAGAAGAGCCTACAAATATGGAAGATAATCTGCCTAATGCGCAGTTGTTTGCTATATAGGTTGCTGATGATTATTATAAGGATATAATTGATTTCCTAACTACAGGGATGGCACCTAAGGAGTTCACTATGTAGCAAAAGAAGCAGCTGGTAGTGTGCACAACTGACTTCACTATAATCGCAAGTCAGCTATACAAGCTGGGACCAGATGAAGTACTGCGCAGGTACGTATTAGATCATGAGAAACCATTCATATTAGCTGATGCACATTCAGAAATCGTAGGAGTCCATTACGTAGGAAGAGCTACTGCGCAAAATATATTGCGCGCAGGTTTGTGGTGGTCTACTATCCATAAAGATGCGAAGGAACATTGTCAGACTTGCGATGTGTGTCAAAGGACGGGAAAGGCATCGCGCAAGGATGCAATGCCACTGAACCCACAGTTAACTTTGTAGGCATTTGAGAAGTGGGCCATTGATTTTGTGGGACCTATTAAACCACCAGAGAAGCAAATTGGTGCAAGGTACATTATTACTGCAACCGACTACCTCACCAGATAGGCAGAAGCAAAGCCAGTAAAATATTGTAGCACAGCTACAAGTGCATAGTTTATCTATGAGAACATCCTGACAAGGTTCGGATGCACGAAAATTTTGATGAGTGATCAGGGCACTCACTTTTTGAATAGAACCATTGAAGCTTTGACCAAAGAGTTCTACATTCACCATCAGCGCATCATGCCATATCACCCACAGGTGAATGCAACTATTGAATCCTTCAATAAAATACTGGAGAATGCACTCACTAAAGTATGCAATGTAAACAAGGACGATTGGGACCTGTGCATTCCCTCTGTGCTATGGGAATACAGGACTACATGTAAGAATTTGACTGGCCATACACCGTTCAGACTGGCCTACAGATAGGAAGCTATAATGCCTATGGAATACATTCTCCCAAGTTTGAGAATATCAGCATTTACAGGCATGGAAGATCGCACAGCGCTAGAAGAAAGGCTGCTACACTTGGTTGGTCTCGAGGAGGATTGCTTCGTCGCAAGATTTCACCAACAAGTGCAGAAAGACAAAGAAAAATCATGGCATGATCATCACATCAAGAACAAGTCTTTCCAGGTTGGTGATCTAGTCCTCCTGTATGATAGCAAATTCATGAAATTTCCTGGAAAGTTTAAGATGCATTGGCTTGGTCCATATACTGTAATGCATGTTACTAACGGTGGCGCAATTTAGTTAGCTACCTTAGCTAGAGATAGCTTTCCAAATTTGATAAATGGAAGCAGACTAAAACTTTACCACGATAGTCATGCTTCGTAGGATCCTGTATGATAAAAAAGAGACAAATGTACCGTGCAGCAGTTTTGAATCCGTGCGCCAAAAAAAAGAAAAAGGGGGGGGGGGGAATAGCTGCGTAGAGACATATGGCAGAACTAAAGTCGCGTAGCCAGTATAATGAGGAGCATGATATATCCGCACCATAATGTTAGAAACGATAGCAGATCATGACGAGAAAAGGTGACCACGATAGTTGTCAACTGGGTATTAAACCGTTAATCAAAAGGGAGCCACCAGCCAAGTCACGCATTTATGGAAAACCTTATACAGGTGGGCACCGTAAATACTGAAGTGGGAACCTTAAATACTGAAGTGACCGGGGTTATAACGGGATCCGGCCGACGGGATTGGAATTTGAATTTTGATTGGCTGTTAGACATCCTGGGAGTACCATTCCACCCCGCCAATTAAACAAAGTCTACATGACATGATGTAAAAAATGGCGGAAAGGGATCAATGATGTGGCAAAATCTCATCCCATGGGATTGGCACTTAATGCCTCATTTAGCCGTTCCTGATGCATTCAACCTCACATTAGATGGAGATCCGGACGAGATTTGCTAAAGCTACCATAACATTTAATTTCCGAGTGATTCATTAACGGCAGTAACATCAGGGCATGCTCCTATAAATACTCATACACTTTCCCTTATGCAAATTTACCGTGAAATTCAAATTTTATTAAGTCTGAAGAGCTTAAGAGTCGAAGTAGCGAGAGTGCTGATATCAGTTGCATTTATGTCCAAAGAGTCGAACTTAGAAGAGATCTTGGGTGCATTCAGACGATCTGGTATAAGCAGAGTCATGAAGTCCCCACCAAAGAAAGCTGCAGCAGAAAAACCAGCGACATCTCAGGGCTCGAAGCCGAACCAACCGAAACAACAACAAAAGAAAGATAAGTAGCCGATGGTAGCGCCGCAGAAACCAGAGGCACCAGTTACCCCAAAGCAGGTTCCGCAAGGGAACCCACCCATACGAGTATGGGTTATTCCTGAATATGTCAGCCCCAGGAAGAGTGATGCTCCATAGATGCACCTGCAGAAGAACCCACAGTATGGAATCCCAATGCCGCCAATGGCGAAGCGCATGTGTCAGAGACCTAACCTTTTGGGTAAGATCATGGAATGCAAGATGACTGATTTTAACCTGAACGATGCCGAGAAATTTCCCCACTTACAGGTTGACAGATATATAAGTAGTGTAGACAATTCGGCCATGAACAAGGCAGAAATTGTTCCTATGGACTGAGCAGTGCCGCTACACCGGGAGGGCCTGCTTAACCTGTTATGCATCCCACATTTTGGGCACATAAAGGAATATAAATTCGTGGTGCGTACTCTACTTTCTTGCACGCACCAGGGATATATATGGCTCGATTTAAAAGTTAATATCACTGTGGATCTCATAGCTAGAATCACAGGGTTGAGCAAGAAGGGTGACGACCCTTCCAAAGAGTTTGTGGGAAATAAAGATGATCAAGAACTGGCCGCGAGCATCAAAAGTACATTTAATTTGTCCAGAGGGACTAGGGGGTATGAAACCGACCCCATTCCAAATGGACCTCTGCAGTTCACAATTCAGTTGTTGGCAGGAAGACTTCTGCGAAAATCTAGACCAACACAGGTATCAGCTTCGGTTGTAGCCTTAGCTGCGAAAACTATGGACGGCCATGAATACAATTGGGTGAACTTCCAGTTGAATGAATTAATATTAGGCATCGAGGATGTCCAGGATAGGGGACTCCCATTCTATTTTGATTGGCTTCTGGTCCTCATCACCTTTGTGGGATGGAGGGAACCCAACTATCAGTGTAGCCTCCCAGTTGCACAGGATGATTGCCGCGCAGTGCGGTTTGCAAACATGTGGTCGTCTACAAATCCGGAGAAGCAGAGGATTAATAACCTACCATTTTTCACTTTCTTCGAGTAGCTGCGCACCGTGATTGAGAAGACCCTGCGAATCACAAAAGAAGTGATGACCCAATATAAGCCGTTCTTACTTTTTGAAACCGGGCTCCATTCAATTTTTATTCAGCCGCGCCTTAATGCAGAAAAATGGTATGAGGGAACATGCACCAGAATCGCTCATCACCCCATTGGATGAGGAAGAAGAAGAAGACTGCAAAGAGGATGCAAAAGTCCAGAGTGCATCGACATCGAAACCTGCTCAGCAAGCAGGAGAGATAGGAAAAGAGCCATAAGTTGGCGACAAGAGAAAAGAGCTGGGCACTAGAAGTCCACTGAAGAGGAAGGTTAAGGACAAGAAACAACCATTGGATAGAATATTGCACGATTATGACTATGAGATGATAACATCACGGACAGCTGTGCACCTAGAATATTTCCCTAGCTTTATGGGAAGACGGGAAGAGCTGGATCAGGCGCAGGTCTGAGAAAACATTGACAAACTGACCAGTTTGGTCTTAAGGATGGAGCAAGTCCACCGCGACTTTGCTCGGGAGCCCGACCATCAGGACCAAGTAGGGGAACCAAGTGAAACAATGCGCAAGACACCTGACTTCACAACGCGGGCACGCATTGTCAAAATTGCGTCCGCGTCCATTCTATTCCCCATGGATGACATGATGAAAACCATGAGACGACTGCAGCAGTTGGAGCTAAACATAGCCATGATTCCAGCTGAAGGGTTGCACCATTTGCACACACAGATCTCCCATGAAATGCATGAGCAGGACATTGTTTCACACAATCAGCACCTGCAAGATGAAGAGAATTACCGACAATTACAAGAAGAGTGTGAGCAAAAAGAAAGGGAGCTTTAGCGCACATAGGAAAATGAGTGCAGGATCAGAGGGGTAGTGTCGGTTGTCTGTGCGAAGCTCCCCACAGTCGAAGAAGAACCAGAGATAGAAGCAGCCATCATGCAAATAGGTGCTGCTGTGACCAGTTTATAGGAACAAATGAGGGAGCTCCAGATCTCCCACAAAGATGAAGTTGAAGGGATGAAGGCTGCTCACCAGGCAGAGATAGCTGAGTTAGCAGCAAGGCAGCCAGTAGACACAAAGCAACAAGAATAATAAATAAGAGCAGAAGAAATAAGCACCTCCATGGAAAGTATCTACGCAGCAGTACCGCAATGCCAGATCTTATCCAATGATGTCTCCAATGTATCGAGCATACTGCAAGAAAGTCTGGAGTTGCAGAATATCCATGAGGAAAGAACGAAAAAGCAACAAGAGCAAGATGCTACAGATGTGGCCATGAAGGACTTATTAGTCCATCAGAAGAGGGATGCCTTCGAGTAAACCAAGGAATTAAGGAAGGAACTCGAGGCCTTGAGGGTGAAGGAAGATGAAACCTCTGCGAGGTTGCAACCACTAATGGAAGAAGCACTTACCTTGACCGATGATATTGAGGCAAAACTGTAAGAACTTCGAACATCGAAAAATCATCTCAAGGAGGAAACTTTGGAACCTACTTCGCAAGAAAGGCTTGACAAAGTGAAAGAATGCAAGCAGGAAGTAAAACAGGTGGTTGCATAGCTGAGCGCAACCGTGGCAGAATTCAATGCGCGAGCAGGAATTTTGAAGAAGGGACAGAAGGAAGAGTTGGACTGAAGTGGCTCGGGATGAGCTACAAGTAAGTGTTAGGGGCCTGTTGGGCATGGCCCAAGTGGGTACCATTTTGAGAAACACAATTTTGAGTTGCAAAGTAGAAAAGAACCTCATGGATAGGTGCGCAGCTTGCTGGGCATATGCAGTAGCGTAGCTATGCTGATACGTAGGACCCGCGTAGCAGCAAATTTTGGTCAGACGAGGAAGCGACCTATTTTTGGTAAAAAGCAGAGCGAAGGTAGGAGAAAGCAACGTGTTTGGAAGAGTGGCGGAAAGCAATTAAGAAGCTAGGCCACTACGCTGATGGCGACAGACAGGCCGAAGAGGCAGAAAGGGACAAGCCATGATGCAGTTGTAACCGTTTTGAGGACTGCGGCTATCAGACGAGCATGTGAGCCACGAGTGGCCCAGCAGGATGGCTTGGAGCAGGCGGAGCAAGCTATCGACGACGACAGTCAGGCTGGCAATTAGCCACACCATGTTTTGTAAACCTAAGGGTTTTTCCTATGAATTGAAAAGACATGACCTACGGGCATGATATATAAATAAGGGATTTTTGTATAGGGAAGGGTTACTCTTCATTTTTGTTATTATTGATTATTGTAGAATCTTAAGCTTGAAAAGACATTGTAAAGGCTCTGCAGCTGTGTGCGTAGAGACCTATCTGAGAGAGAAGAGATTCTACAGCTGAGTGCGCAGACTAAGAATGGTTGTACCCTTCCCAAAGAGATCAATATTAACAACCATTCTTATGGACGTAGCCTCCATCTGGGGGGTGAACCATGTTAAATCTTGTGTAGTGAGACTGTCTATATATTTTTGCTTTGTATTGTCTGTTTGCTTACCATGCTTGCTTGAATTCTTAGTTATCAATTGGGTTGTTGATGCTTTCATATGTTTTCGCCATAGGAGAAAGATGGGGATGATATGTTAAGTATGTCATGAACGGATAATTGATGAATGTGAGTTATGCTAAGTCTGTGAATGTATCATTCGTGGTTGAATGTATATGCTTGAGAAGAGTGCTTATATAATTCTGTTAATGTGTAACACCAGTAGCGCACAACACTGATATCATATTTGATTACACCTAGTATAAGGCTAGAAATCATTGGTAGTAATGAAATGAATAGGTGTTAAGTGAAACCTTAATAGAGTTGTCGTCGAAGTGGAAGTGCATAAGTTTGTTGCATTGTCCCAACGAGTAAGTTAAACCCGCGACGAAGACAATTGTCGCGTGGGTCTCAGATCGCAGCGCGAGCCTGTAGCACGCTGCGCAGTGTGTTTACCCGACCAAATCATCACTCTGCTGTGGAAACTTGATTCTACAGCACCCCCATTGCTTCACCTCAGGTGAGACTTCAACCTACATGCAGGTTGTTTCCGAAAGGGCCGGTGAGAAAGGGGTTTTGTTGGTTAAAGCTAAAACCGCAAAGAACCTGGGTCTATATTGATAAACCTTTAGATCAATTATATATGCCAACAACTATGATTTAGAGTGAATTGGGAGTTTGTATGTAAACTTTTTTCAGTTTTTAAAGTGGACTTGGCATATAATTAAGGAAGCTAAAGGGAATCTACAGTTTGTCTAAAAAAGTTTTATTATTTCCAGTGTTACCTCATCTAAGTTTTGAACATTTAAATAGCTCCTATATGGTAAAACTTCAATACCTAGACATTTAAATAGCTCATATATGGTAAAAATTCAATACCTACATGGTCATGATCTCTTATTGTTTTCCCATTCTTAATGGTAGATATGGAATGCAACGCATATTTTAAGTTGGTCTCTTCTATATTTTTGTTTCCAATCCCCACAATTTTATGGAAAATATGTTGCATTATCTACACATCTCTTTGATTAATGGGACCTTGGGTTTGAGTTGGATTTGTAGGATGAGATGGAGCATGATCACCATGTGGCATCCACTCAACCAAACAAGAAAGAGGAAGAATATCTTGAGCAGTCAAGAAGGATGTATTTAGAAGCTATCATTGCTGCAAAGAATAATCAAGGTGAAGAGTCTATATGTCTGGCAGTAGGCCTCACAGTACAGTTACAACAATTATTACTCTGATCAACAATGGAAAACACACTAAAGGATAAGCTCTTATTCCAAGCCTTAAGCTTTCCATCCAACTAATCTCTTTGGCATAAGGTATGTATTTATATCCTCCTACATGTTAGCTTTGACACGAGGCCAACATTCTATTCCTATATCAAAATTCTTCTCTGCATGTGGGCATAAGCTTCCATTCAAATTAGATTGCATTGGTGAGATTTGAGGCACATCAGTAGGGGGTGGTGCAATGCTCAAGATCTAATTTCACAAATTCCCGTGATATTATCTAAGAAATGTTTTTAGATCGTATTCTCAAATACAGTTGCAAAAATGCCCTAAATTTTTTCTGAGTTGAGCTCTACTATTTCCTTGTAGTGGACCATATGGATTTATTACTTAGATCTGAAGCTGATCATATGTGAGTAAATTTTTTCCTCTATATCAGCTTCTGTTGCTATTGATAACAAGCTTTATCATGATGCTTTTTTTATAGGAAACACTATGATGCACAAGGAAGAGAAATGACTTCTGACTTGCAAGACATATTATTGCATCATTGGTCCAGTAGTTTGTTTACTAAACTTGAATCATTTTGCAAGGTTTAGGTTGTATTTTATCACACATCCAGATTATGATTCTTTCTTTATTTAGACAATGATCTGGTTCACACTATGACTGCAACCTTTGAAGTGGCTTTTAGGTCTTATAAGAGATGGATGTGAACTTAGAAATATAGTAAGCACATAAGGTGTTCAATTGAAAATAGACCTTGTGGTGATAGTTAAGCATTTTGTCTATTTGTTTATATATGCATCTGATAAATTGTCACTCTATGTAATAGTAAATGCTTATAGGATACCTTGTCATAAAAAAACACAATGATGGAAGTTTCATCATCGGAGGACAGGAACAAACAAGCTAACTATAACAATTAGCAACAAAAATAGAAATGTGAATTGGGTTTCAGATAAGAACCTTGACTGCGAATATAAAACAATAACCTCTGGTTGCTAAAGAGGATCCTCCCTCTGGTAAAACATGAACAAGTTGATGGTGACTCAAACCCTGCGTAAAAACTGAGAAAATGCCAACAAAAACACCAGCAAACAACAAAAAGCGCGAAGACTCAAATGAAGTGATTCAATTTATCATCATTAGTACATTGGAATTACATATTCACAACATGTAAGCTATGTTCATTGTAAATGATTACAACAACTTAAATTGATAAATTTAAATAATAATAATAATAATAATCCACATCCATATGGTTGGTTTGTACTAATTAGCAATCTAAGTTGAGTAAGGATTTCAAAATGGTACCAAACTGGTATTAGAGGACTTGCTCTTGACAAACAACCATACTCAATTTATGGCTCTGATTTGTAAGACCAAAAATGTTGCTACGAAGTTCTGTCCTACTGAGCTAGAAAATTCAATTCCCTTCATCAACAAATATAATGAAGGTGAGCCCTATACATGTTTTGCTTGTCGAAACTTAAATTTATTTGTTTGTATATGAATTTATTTATTTATTTTTAGCCTGTCATCTTAAGTGATGCAATCTATCGGATTGTATGGCATATTAAGTGATGCAATCTATCGGATTGTATAGCTATCAGATGTGTAAGAGTAGACTTTCTATTTTCTATTTTTGACTTTTTAATCCCCCGTTTTTTTTCCTAATCTTCAAATTTTCAGCTTTGCATAAGCATAATCTGATCAGAGATTTCAAAGATTGACTATTGAAACATTTACAGGTGAAAGGCTCATGAGTGTGGAGTCCCATGTTAGCGAAAACTTGGACAACAACGAAGATATATGCACCCTGTGGAGTACGCTGCAAGTAAAGATATATGAACCCTATGGAGTACGTTGCAAGTGAAGATATATGCACCCTGTGAAGTACCTAAACCAGTTTAAATTCAATTTAACACTAAACCAGTTTTGGTCTACTAAAAAATGGACACTTTGGAAATAAAGAGTCTACTTGATTATGGATTTTTTGAAATCATATTCCCAAACTCTATTATTTTTGTCTAGAAATTTTCGTGCAACTTTTTGGTTGTCTTATAACATTTGGTACCTGGTTTAAAACCTTGTTTGAAGGTGTTCCTACTTAACCAACACTATTTCTTAGAGTTTATTGTTGTTATCATATGCTATCATACCACTATGTATCATCAAGTTCTCACCTTAATCTATTGCTACTGCAACTTCTTCTCTTTTGCTTGCTGTCTCTCACTACATTAATGTAGCTCTCTGCTCATTTCCACATGCACCACCTCTCTATGGGTATTCAAATGCTTTGTATGTTTTTACTACCCATGTATGCAACTTCTTCTCTTTTGCTTGTTGTCTCTCACTACATTAATGTAGCTCTCTGCTCATTTCCACATGCACCACCTCTCTATGGGCATTCAAATGCTTTGTATGTTTTTACTACCCGTGTATTCAAATTAGTAGCATATTTCCAAACTACAATTTTCCAAATTCAACAATAAACCAGTTTTGGTCTACTAAAAAATGGACACTTTGGAAATCAAGACTCTACTTGTTTATGGCTTGTTTGAAATCATATTCCTAAACTCTATTATTTTTTGTCCATAAATTTTCTTGCAACTTTTTGGCTATCTTATAACATTTGGTACCTGGTTTAAACCCTTGTTTGAAGGTGTTCCTACTTAACCAACACTCTTTCTATGTTAGAGTTTATTGTTGTTATCATTATGCTATAATATGTCTATGTATCATCAAGTTCTCACCTTTTGGAATGCAATGGGTTGTCGGTAATGTAAGGATTGATTGGTTCACCGGACATAGAAAATACTATGAATGGGTGTATTGTTAAATCACTCCTTGGTAAGGTCAGTTCGAAACTCTGTGAGTGCTAGCCTTAAAAAGAAAAAAGAAAATGAGATATTTAAATTCATCTTCAAACCTATATCTTCTCTTGATCCATTAGGAGGATCAATCGGTAGGGATAATCACAAGGGCTATGGATTCTTATTTATATTCTCAGCCAAGATGGGAATTTTCTACATGATTCTTCATATACATGTTTATTGTTTTGTAATGGAACATCACATGGTAGAAAGTGAAATGCAAGATTACTCCCTATATGTATAGAATTTTAATGGAGACAAATAACCAAAAGGAGAATTGTAATTTTACTTCTTTGATGTGTAACATGACAAGGAATTGAAATGAGAAACGTGATTAATATTTCTCATTACTAGTTCTTGAATTGTACCTAGATGATTGTAAGTCTTCCTTTTGGCATGCAAATTGTAGCAGGTACTTACTGCTTATAGATGACTTATCAACATGTTTTCTTGTTGGTCAAATTAAATTAAATGTTTCACTTTAAATTTCACAGTGCTTTACAATAATTTAGCACAACTCTACGACCAAGACCTTACCTATCTAAGAAAATAGTTAGTTAATATAAGAGATTTTAGCTAAAACAAGCAAGAGCAATATCAAAGGAAGAATTTTAGTACATATTCTTAATAGTAACATTCCTAGATTTGTTAATTTAATTTCAATGGATGCCTATATCATTTGCAAACCAAAACATTAAGCATATTGGTTAAATAACTAAAACCAACCTTTAGAGAGAAGATAGTATAGGCATATTTGACTAACAAAATAATAGTATCTACTTTAAACATTCCTGGATTTTTTAAGTTAATTTCAATGGATGCCTATATCCTTTGCAAACCAAAACATTAAGCATATTGGTGAAAATAACTACAAACAACCTTCAGAGAGAAGATAATACATTCATATTTGATTAACAGAATAATAGTATCTATATCGAATACACTAAATTTACTTGGGCTCAAAGCTATTCTTGAGAACATTCACCTTTAAACTTTCTTACAAAAATTTAGCATGTAAGGTGTCTCTAGAATACAATTGAAACAAGAGATGTTTTTAGTTGAACTAACTACCAACCAAATTTAACAGAAAAAGGATTATTTGATTCACAGGATATTCTCATTGAAGGCACTCTATTGGTTTGAGCTTGATGGTATTCAGGTACATATGTAGCAAACATCCACCTCAAAAAAATTGAGTGGGTGAAGTGGGATTGTAGAAGCTTCCTTGTAAGTTATATGCCATGTAGCTTAAGATGCCAAAAATGGTTGAATATAGAAGCATAAGGTGCCATGTAAAGCATGAAGTTTTTTGAATTAGGAATCTCAAGTCAGATTTAAAAACAGTTATCAAGATAGAGTACTTTGTTTTTTGCGAAGCGAATTTGTAAGAGGTTACAGGGAAGCAAACCAATTTGGAGACCAACATAATATTTGTAAACTAAAACCTTCAGTTATGACATCCTGTATTTCATTTGTATTCTCTTTATAATGAAACTTTTTTTGAGATTCTTTCTAGTTGATAACAAATGAAACTTTGTTTCTACTCTATACCCAACGTTTTTTTTAACATGGGATCATACCAGAAGGTCGATACCAATGTCAAAATTTTATGATTTTGGTCATGTTGTAAGCAACAAGGTAAGTATTCCTAAGAGTTTGAAAGTATAGACATACACACAACTTTTTGCAACAGAATTTCTGAAGCTTATGGAATAATTGCATGGTACTGGCTTTCACCTTTGGAAAATTAGGATGAAAATGTTGTTTCTCCAAACTCCTCTTAGCATCATTGAAGGTTGGGAGAAGTATACCATGGCACATGATAAAATCACTAACTGGCGAGCTAATATTAATGATATTAGGGGTATCATTATTTCATCTACTCCTGAGTTTTCTACAGTTGGAAGCTTGAAATCCCGGTTGCATGATGGAGAACATGTTTCTTCATCAGGTGAATTTGTTGTTCCTAGATTTGGCTATTCTGGATTTGGGGATATATGGTTAAAGTTCAATGTCTCTGGAAACTCTGGTCAATCATCAAGTGATAAAGTTTAATTGGAAACTTATATTTTCCTTGTTTCGAGTATTGATGCAAACATAATGAAGAGTCAAGTATTTATTCTGATTTTTCCATAAACATCCATGATGGAAAAAACAATGAAAAGTCAAGTATTGATATCATCCACCTTTTGACCAAGAGCTCTTAAAATAACTTGAGAAGGATCTTGAGCAGCTGTCTCAAGAGGAACAACATCTATTGAAATAATCAGATGAGGATTCAAAAATGTTGTGTGGGATGTTATGTGCAAAAGAAAAAGAATATGGTCTACAGGATAACAGCGGGGCATCGATAGTAGACACCCATATGGCAGAAAAACTTCCATTATGAAAATTATTTTTTGCACTAAACTCCAGTACGTTGCTTGAATTCTATATGTTTTTAGGAATTGGGGCTGTGTGTTGACCAACGCGACTCCAGTCGATAGGGGTTCCACTTCATTGTCAACACATGCCGCAGTCTCCCTGGGCACTGGCCCAGGTAGGTTTTGTCCCACCCAGCAACACCTGCAGAGCAGATTAGGTCTCACCTAAGGCGTCTAGGAAGAGCAGACGGAACCATGTTTCTGCCGAGGAAGGAGGAGGGTTGCGGCTATATGAACTAACTCTATTTCAACACTAAACATGGATCTCAAACATTTGACATGTATTCATAACGCATTATTCAATCACAACATTCATTCTCACAGTAGTAGTAACAGTAAAGCAACATTGCATCAAGGAAACATAGCATTATTCATGAAGTGCGACATTACATTACCATAAACAAACAGAAAGAACCCAGGAATTGCACCAGAACAGTTTCATCATATCATATTATCACTGCAAATCCTTAGATACAATATCTCCTCAAAGATCAGGTCTCGGCCATATCTCACAGATGCACAGAAACAACCCATACATGCGCTTCTCTTCACCTTCATTCCACACTCTCTCTCTCCCTTCTAATACCTATGACTCCTATCTATATATAGGCTTCTGCCATTACAATGCTTGTCCACTTACTAACAATTTCCTAACCGAAATTTGGACAAGTGACCCAATATCTAACTAACTTATTACAAAACCGACCAAAAATCCACATTCTGTGGTATAACTAACTCAACATTACATACTATGTGGTCCAAATGACCCAAAACCCACATTCTGTGGTACAATTGACCCAAAATACATAAATAATCTTTCACTCATCGCCATTCACATCATCTTCTCGCCATTCACGCCATCTTAAGTCTTGTCGTAGCATCGGAGATGCTGCGATAGCACTCTACCAAACCACCTTCTAACATGCCCCCAACATAATCTTGTGGCTCACCCTCAAGCCACATCAACTGCTGGACATAGTAGACGCCGTCGTTTTTACTTTGAAGTCCTCATATAGGTGTTCAACTATCTGCACCAGCTCCTTGGCTTCCGTAGCCACTTCCTGACTGTCTACCACGTCGTCTGTGGATGGGTGATCTGTAAGCTTTTCCCTGACCTGCCGTCGACAATTCTGCACTGCCTACGAGCTTCACTAGCATGCATCATAAATTTACCACTCATGTCCTGGAACTCTTCTAACTGGGCTACGCGTATCTTCTGTTGCTCGTCTTCCTTGGCGACATGGTGTTGTAAGTCTTTCAGCTCTTGAGACTTAGCAACTTGCTCCAGTGGTGGCATTGTGTGCATTGTGGATTTTAATGTGGCCAACTGTCCCTCCGCTTCCTGTCGATACTTCGTCAGCTGCTCAACTTGCTTGTCCTAAACAATGTGGCCCCAAAATTGTACCGTTTCAGCCGTGAGCCTGGTTTCCTATGTTTCCAGCTCCTCCATCTGAGTGGCAACTTCCTCAATTGCCCTTCTTTGTTCGTCCACGTCGGCCTGAGGCATACCTAGTTTCAGCTGGGCCTTCAACTCGTGATTCTCCTATCGCTACACTCTGTGGAGCACATCTACCTCTTCAGTGGGCTCTAGGACATGTTGATAAGGTTCTGTGATCGCTCGTTCAACTTGGACACTGTCGTCCCACATGCGAGCCTTTTCCACAATAAGGAAATCATGTTCCTTTTTCAGGCTATCAATTTCGTGGGCCTTCTCCACCTGTTCTTCCTTGATGTGTACCTCAAGGTCATCCACTGCCTACCGTGCAGAAGCAGCTCTGGTAGTCAATTCTTCAATGGTACGTTGCGCATCAGCCTCACTTGCCTACAGGCGGGAACACATACCGCTGATCTGCCATAGTCGGTCTGTCGTTTCCTTGCTGGTCGTAGCCTACAGAGTAGTCAATCCTTCTGCGAGCAAGGCATTCACATTAATGGTCATTGTGTGCAACTGCTGCAGCAACATGGTTAGTGCCGCATCTTCGGTCACAATCGCAATCGGGGGAATCTCCACATCCTGACCTGTGGCTCAGTGCTGATTGTGTCAAAGGTTGATGCTACAGCTTCCTTTGGTGCCTTGTCGGAAACCAAATGATACAAATATTCTAACCGAGTGGTGATCGCATGGATTCCTTCACCCGATTTCCTTGCCATCTTATCTACTGCCGCAGAGGATGCAGTATTGAGCGTTGTGACCAGGCATCCCAACTGTACCTCGACGGGGAAAGGAAATCCGCTGATCATTTCCTGCTCTTGATACCTTTTCGAACAATTCTCTTCAAGCTCCCGGGCGCTATCATCTGATATTGTTTTGGTCAATTGGTGCCCTAATTCATGGAGACTCTGCTCATCCTGTGCCGATACCCAATCATTTGGGCCCAACGGCGGGCCACCGGCTTCTATCTCTACTGGACTCATGGGTTGTCGCCATTCCTCCGGCCACTCGTTCACAGCACCCTCCAAATCTTCAGACGTCACCTTATACGAGGTCTGCAACCATTGCCGATCAGGATCACGGTGGGCTTGGATATGTATGGTATGCGGCCGAATTGCAAACGCCATAATAGGTTTGAACCACATGACAGTTTCTTCAGATAGTCGCGGGACCTGTGTTTCCGCGGCACAAAGCATCTCCCAATACAGCCAAAAATGCAATTGGAAATCCTGGAGTCTCTCAGGCTCCCTTACATACCATAGATTTTGATATCATGCCCCCTATCGTTCTGCTATAGCTGGACAGTCCATGCCCTGGTACATGCCAGGCTCTTTCCATGCGACAAAAGCAATCAACAGTAACAACCAACTATATGTAAAGGCACCCTTTCCTGATTAGACCGCCGCAGTGTCCTCCATTAACTAATTCAAGAGGTACAAGGACCAATTCATTTGGATCCCTTCTGCACATTGTTCAACGCATGCAACAATGCTCGAGTTGCATTGGTTAGGTGGACCACCCCTAAACACCTTGCATGACAAGATCTTAATGTCCATGAGCACCGCCTGATCATTGCAGCTACTGGTGCGATACCCACGCCCATCCGTTTCTAAACCATATTTCTGTGCCAACTGCAGCACCTGCTTCTTGTCGTTGGCCTTCCCCTGGATGAACTGTGCCGGATCAACTCCATTCTTAGGCAAGCCGGTTATGGATGAAATTAATTCAATGGTGATCGGGACTTCTCTATCCAACCACAACGACCCACCATGAAAACACGTCAGGAGCTTCTTTACACATGCATTCACTTCCACTAGCCGCCCGAAATGTGGCATATTAATAAGCCCTAACAAGCGTGCCTGCTTCAATCCTCGTGACCAGCCTTGTATAGTCGGTGTTGGGGAAAGGCTTGTTCCCTGCACATAAGGGGCAGATGCAATGTCAGGGTAGGCCACCATATCATGATCGTCGTAGTGCAAGCGCATCAACACCATTTCGATATCCACAGAGCACTCCATTCCAACTAGGAGCGCTGGCATCTTCACACCATACTTCTGTTTTGGGTTTATCTTGCGTGGCGTGGCATCTGGTCGAACTGGGGGGATATACCCAAGGATGTCACCGGTGGAGAGTCCCGCCCATGGGGCAGACTCACAAATGGGGCGACTGGACTGCCCCACCTATTTCGGAGCTTCGTCTCCCGTCACAGTGGAGGATAGAAGAACCCTCTTACTTTGTGGGGACTCTGAGTGCTAACCTCCCCGATGCTTCTTAGCAATTACAGATTCTCCCACCGACATAGTTGCTACCTCGGCCTCAAGGTTAACGGCTGGCACAGTTTCTTCTTGAACAATAGCCAGGATGAAGGGGGAATTTAATTCACTACTGATCTCAACAGTCTCTAGCTCACCAGGCATACCTCACTATACTCGACAACAACACTCTACAATGCGCACAACAACACTCACGAACCAGCAACAATACTCTGCAGCATGCAGCAATCTTACAAAAACAACTGAATTCGCGGTGCCTTCTGACCAGCTCCAATACATTTTTATAGTATCCAACCAAATCCGCTGTAATCATCACAAAATAAAGCATTAACTCAAACAAAATCCTGTATTAATGGCACAAATCCGCCGTCGATCCGGTCCGTAAATCAGCTAGATCCACCATTAATGCGCATCATTCAAACAACGTCGTTAATTAACTGTCTAAAATTTTGGTATTTATTCCTGATTTGACCCGGTCACAACGCTGCCATGTGTCTCCGACCGTTCCTATCTTGAGGCAGAAGCGTCCCTACTTTCGCATTGCATCCATGGTGGTGCGACATCTTGCCACCATTTTTTTTTCCCGATGTGACTTAGGCATCACGATGTTCTAAGCCCGCGTGATAGGGCTTCAACCTGTGACCATTTACCAGGTTGGGGAGCATCGCCCCGTCCAACTGCTGCAACTGAACTGCTCCTCCAGAAGTAATACTACTGATGCAATAGGGACCAAGCCAATGCATCTGCAACTTCCCTGGATTGTCATAAACTTGTTGTCGTACAACAACACCAAGTCACCCTGCTGAAACTATTTATTTTCTATGTGGCGATCATGCCATGCCTTCTGTTGATCCTTCTCGACCCCTTGGTGTAACCCAGCGATGAAACGATCTTCTTCTAGCTGCACCAATTGCGCCAGACGTTCATCTAATGCTGCGACATCATCCATGCCCATGATCGCCGCAATTTGTAGACTCGGAACAATATACTCCATTGGCATAATCGCTTCTTGTCCATACACCAACTTAAATGGTCTCTGTCCTGTCAGCCGTTTACATGTGGTGCGATAAGCCCACAACACTACTGGTATTTTGAGATCCCAGTCGTCGCGGTTCACATTGCACACTTTTGTCAGCGCATGCTCCAATACTTTGTTAAAATATTCCATCGTGTCATTCATCTGTGGATGATAGGGTGTACTCTTCTTATGCTGTATCTGCAACTCCTTCATCAATGCGCTGATGGTGCGATTGAGAAATTGGATGCCTTGATCACTCAGAAATATATTGGGGCAGCCGAAGCGAGTGATAATGTTATCAAACAAAAATCGTGTCGTCTTAGCCACGGAACAATCAACTACAGGTGCCGCCTCGGCCCATCGGGTCAAATACTCTATCACCGTGATGATATACCGCACACCCGTGCGTTTCCCTGGTGGATTGATTGGTCCTACAAAATCCACGGCCCATTTGTCGAATGGTTGCAATGTTAGTTGAGGCATTGGTGGCATCTCATCACGTCTGGATGGTTTGCAAGTTCGCTGACAAACATCACAGGACCACGCATAGTCTATCGCGTCATTATGCAGTGTAGGCCACCACAACCATGCACACAACACCTTCCTAGCCATCACCCAGCTGCCATAGTGTCCTCCTGCTACTCCTCCATGTGCTTCAGCCAGTATCGGCGCTTGCTCATGCGGCAAGACACATCGGCGCAATATCTCATCAGTACCCATTTTATACAACTCTCCTGCGATGAGCTGGAAGTCTGCGGCCTTGACTCCCAATTGCTTCTTTTGACTGGTGGTGAACTCGTCTGGTGCAGTACCCGTTGTCAGAAATTGGAGGATGTCATCAAAATAGTCATCAACAATGAAAAACACCGCCGAGCACACACCAATCTGGGCTCGATATAAAATCCACGGATAGGTGTTTGGAGTTTTCTTCTAGGTTTTTCAAACTCCTTAAATATAAAAATACCATTGAGCATGCTTTAGTTCTTTGTCAAGCTCGTTAAAAAATGAAAAAGGAAGGGAAGGGAAGAATGTTAAAATATCTTTCAATATGATGGCAGCAAGTCACCTATCTCCTTGAACAAAGCACCTATTTTGAGTCTATCAAACAAGTTGGGTTCTAGCATTGGCCTTAGGGTAAACCTGATCTCAAAATTCCTACTCCTCCATTTGGTTAGTCTTCCAATCATTTGGAGAATCTGTTAATGTCTCCTACAATGCAGATTTGTATCATGGTCTCTTTGTGTTAAAAGCTGTCTCAGTCACTCTTGTGTCATGCTCACTGTTCAAGGATACAACCTGTGTCGGCCATTCTGCAGTTGCCTTGACCTCATGTGTCGGCCATTCCTTGGTGTCAGGATGTTTCATCATGTGTTTAGTCCTACTCCAAATCAGCTCATACCTTTTGAGTGTCCCTTGTGTTGGATGATGGAGGATGCATTAAGGCCTCCCTTCCAACGGACTTCTTCCCATCGACTTCAACTCATTGTGCTCTGGGAATGAAGTTTAGAGTTTCGGTTAGTACCTTGGGGATTGCAGTCATTAGTGGCAGTTTCCCTCGCTATTGGATAGATGGGAATACATCAATGTCTCCTATCCGATGGATTCTTCAAGTGTTCGACGGCAAGACCATCTATTCACACTTGCTTGAATGTACTAGGTACCTTGGGTTCCATTTTCATTATTGGTGGACACCCTCGCATTTGTTAACGGTATACATCAATGACCGGTAATCAAATGATACCTCCCATGTTCGACAACAACTCATTTATTCGCATGGATAGGTTTGTACCTTGGGTTGTTTTTGGATGAAGACCTTGGGGTCCTCGATAGCATCACCTCATTTATGTTATCGCCCAAGTTGCGCAAGACTGAGCCACACTCTTTTTGGCTCTTGATGAGACATAGATCCAGCTTGTTCTCTATGGCTATGTTCTCCAGTTTTGACATAGATCCACCTTGTATTTATGTGGCTATGTTTACACTCATGTTCCTTATGGATCCACACTTGTATTCTAGTGGCCATGATATATGCATCAGTATTTTGGATCGTTATTGTATCTTCTTGGAGGTCATGTTCCACCATTTGAACATGGACAGTTACCCCATGGATAATTTTGTCTGACATTGCCTTTGCTTTCAGGTACTTTATTTGAGCCTATGATTCTTGGTTTCTCCATTCCTCTATGATTCAACTCTTTATTATTTATAATGTATTTCGGCCATCGTTTCCTGCACTCCCTCTGGCCTCATACATTAGGGGGCATCTGTTATAGCTTGAAATGACACCTCTCCGTCCGTGACGACACTTGCTTTCCTTGGTCGCATGACGACACTTCTTGAGATCAAGTTCAGTCACACAACAGGACAATTGTGGATGGAGGAGTCATTTGGGACACTGAAAATGGTTGAAATTACCTCATTCTTGACCCATTTGATGTATATGACCTTTAGGAACATTTTTCCAGACCAAACCATCTCCTGAAAATGAGCAGAAAATCCTATTTTTGGCCATTTTTCAACATGAGCACTGGTACATAGGCATGATAGTAGCGTGTGTACCCTACTTTGCTTCATTAAAGTAGCCCTCAACTCCATATGTACGCTACTTTGTCTACTGTAGAGTAGAGTACACCCCTGTTTTGGTCAAAATCTCGAAATTCGAGTAAGTTAAGTTGGTTAGGAAACCTCTTGAGCCATTATAACTTCTTTTCCTCTTCCTCACTGACTATATAAGGAGGGTAGAAGGGCCATGTGAGGGGACCAAGCCCAATTACAAAGTTATGCTGGAGGAAATGACACTTTGTTGTTTTTGGCCATTTTTCAACATGAGCGCTGGTACACAGGCATGATAGTAGTGTGTGTACCCTACTCTAGTGTACAATAGTAGCCCTCAAACCTTCTGAGCGCTACTCCACTGTGAAATAGTAGCGCTCAACTCCATATGTACACTACTTTGTCTACTGTAGAGTAGAGTACACCCTTGTTTTGGTCAAAATATCGAAATTCGAGTAAGTTAAGTTGGTTGGGAAACCTCTTGAGCGGTTATAACTTCTTTTCCTCTTCCTCACTGACTATATAAGGAGGGTAGAAGGGCCATCTGAGGGGACCAAGCCCAATTACAAAGTTATGCTGGAGGAATGGAGACCCTCATCCCCCTCTCTTGTGCTTCAGTTTTCATAAACCCTAGCACAGTTAATTAGAGGCTGGAATCCTTGGAGAACAGAAGCAGGAGACCTTGAATCTAGGTTTCGTGAAGTGCCAAGCTTGAAAGAAGGTATAAATTTATGTACTTGCTTTTATTCATCAATAAAGATCAGACGTTCTTCTCTTTCCAAATATGAACTATTAATGTGTATTAGATTTTATTACAGTTTGTTTATAATCTGATGTCTTCTTCTATTATGAATATCAATCTTATATATGTAGTCAAATGTGTTTGAGAAAGGTATCAAGTTGTTTTGCAGGTCTGGGCATTGCGACACTGGATAAGCATTGAAGAGTAAGGGAGGTAAAGCTAGGATCAACCTTATGAATAAGGTGCCTACATATCTAAACCCTAATCTCTTCATTTATTTGTCGTACTTGTAGAATGCTTGTAAGTCTATCTTTATCACAGTAAGTTGGTAGTTTCTCCCCTGAACTATAGGTGCATTTTCCCCACAACAGAATGGAAACTCCACTGGGGAAAGCCTAACTACTTAGGGGTATACAAGGTCATTTCTTCAGTCTTGTTTCATGGTCTTTGTTCATTTTATTGATTAGGATCAGTTAGTAGGCTCTGTTTGACCCTGCTGGGCTTTTACAGACCCCTCTCGGCCCTTACAAACCCTTATGGACCCAGGTGTGGGGGGTTTTAACCCCATTTTTTCAAATTTTTCAACCTGTACACTACTGTTGTGCAGTACAGTAGTGCCCTGGGCGCTAGTCTCCTTCATACATAGTAGCACTCAAAATTTGGGTTTAAATCTTTGAGTTTTTTGGGTTGTGGACCCAAATCTGGGGGTTCTAGCTGCATTTTTGTGGTCCCTGATGACCCTAGGTCTATGTTAAACCCCTGTAAGTGGTCTACCATCCTTGTACTGATCCTACATTCATGATTTGAACCTCTTTTGACCAGTTTGGGCTTATTTGGAAAGTTTTGGGGCTTGTTGACCCAAGTTGGGGAGTTGTGGACCCATTTGGTGTTTTGTACCCTAATTTGAGTCTGACTGAACCTACTTGCCCCATTTCCACTGGATTTGAAACCTCTTGAGTCTTTCGACCCTGTTTGTATCTATTTGAGTGAAATTTCTCTTTTAGATTGGTTTTTTTATCCTCCCTTATGCTTTTAAGTTTTCTTTTGTAGTGAAAGCTCAAGTGTTTTGGCTGTTGTTCAAGACCTTGTTTGCATTGTTATGTGCAGACCCGAATTTACCAAACCATACTTCTTCATAGGTCATTTGCTTCGTTTGGGTCTAAAAGTAGTTTTTGTACTCTTTTCCCAATGTTTGGCATGCTTACATCAATAATAATTTGAAAGTCATTTTTGGTAGCTTTTACTATTTCAATAAAGAGAGCCTGAAAGTTCTTTGCTTTTGTTTTGATAGTAGGGTAGTTTTAGTTTTGTTTCTTACCTTTGAAAAGCATAAAGAATTTTGATTTATCTTCTGAATAGAGTACCTTGCAAGTGGCTTAAAAGATTTTAGAGTGCTTTGCATAAAAAAGAACAAGTTTTCTTTTGCATACCTATTTGTTTGAGTAGTTGCATTCTTAGGTTTTGAGTTTAGACTTTATTTTTACCTTTTTTGCATTCGAAAGATTAAAAATTGCATTTGCACATGCATTCTATATCAGAATTTTAAGACTTGCATTGAAAAGAAAAAGATTTGTTTGGTGGTAAATATTTCATTTTCAGTACTCTATCTCTATTATAACCACTCTCACACACCCACTACCTTTTTGAGTAAGCAAGTAACCTTTAAAATGAACTCTAATAAAATGTACTAGCAACATTTTCTTTTCTAGGTTACACTACACCAACTAGTCTTGGTTAGGATCTTGGGTTTAAAACACCTTAAACCACCCAAGATCACACATTACGCAAAAATCGTAGTTCGACTATCACAGGTAAACCCACTTCATTCAAAGCTTGCCTGGGATCTATGTAGTAGGTATTGTGAGATCGGATTGTTGGGAATACTCCTCCTACTTTCTGTTTCGAGCATATACCAGGAGATCGTGTTTGGGGACTCTTTTGAGTTTTGGGCTCAGTTACCCTGCCCATGCCTTCTGATTCGACCAGAGATTGTTCCCCCAGGAGTTTTCGGTGTGGTGGTATCCTTAGTATCTGACCATAGGTTCATACATAGGTGACAGCGGAGGGTATATCTGTTGTACCTAGGACAGATGTGGGAGGAAATCCCTTGTAGGTCTTTGGGAGGGCGGTTGGGTGATTCCAGAGCTTGCACCCTTAGTCATTGTATTGTGGACCCTGGGTAACTGTTCTTCATCCTTCGTTGATCTGTTCTGGGCCCTCATCATCCCAGACTCTTCTCTGGAAGGCATCTGTTTTCCTGGTTTGATTTACCAAGGACCTTTTTTAGTAGTGTGCTCTTTGTGCTACTTGTTTTAGTCTTCCTTAGAGAACTTTTTGTTCATTCAAGCAGAAAACTATGTCTAGCGTTTCAGTGAGTGCCAATCAAGGTACCCTTGTTCCAGGGGATCCTTGTGTTGTTCCATTCATTGGAAACATTGGTGCTCCCTTAATGGCTACTCTGAATCTTCTTGGATTCACTATTGGGCTGTCGGTTTGGTTGTTTTCCACTCCGATTGCCTTGCATGCTCCTGAAGCTTCTTTTGTGAGCACCTCAAATCAAGAGCATCAGAACCCTGTGCCTCCTTTGCCAGTAACATCTTCCCCTCCGCCTTCTACCTCATGTGGCGAAAGTAGCAATACTAGTAGCCAACAGTCTAAAAGGAATAGACAGAGGAAGAATAGGAAGAAGATGCCAAAACAAGGGGTCAGCAACCCAACCTCTGCAAGTCATGCTGGGGGAAAGCACCCTGCCTCTACAAGTAATGCAGGGGGCACCTACCCAGCCTCTGGAGGTCATACTGGGAGAAAAATTTTAGTCACTGAAAATCATACTGAAAGTTAGTCTTCAACCACTGTCAGTCATGTTGAGGACACGTTATTGATCACTGCTAGTCATATTAATGACAAGCCACCAGTTCCTATGAGTCATACTGGAGACACCAGATCAGCCACTGTAAGTCATGCTGAGGGAGTTGACATTGTCGACAAACCAAACAAACAGAAGCTTAAGTTCCCTTGTAAGTGTTGCGAGGGAGATCACCTTACTTACTTGTGCCTTGTACTTCCAGAAGTGCAAAAAGTGTGGTCCTTAGTTCAAAAGTTTGATGCTTCTGAGAAACCATCCTCTGTGAATCATGCCGGGGGCAAGCTGTCAGCTAATGCTAGTCATGCTGAGAGTGCTGACGTTGTAAAGGAGTCTAAACCTATAGGACGGAAACCAAAGTTCCCTTGTAAACTTTGTAAGGGAGATCACCTTACTCACTGATGCCCTGCAATTCTAGAGGCACGAAGAGTGTGGTCCATGTTTGAAGGAACCTCTGTTCCTGTGTTATCTATAGATTCCCTATAGTCAGATCAACCTTTGGTTGATAAAGTGGTTGAACCAATGCAATATTTGGTCGACCCCACTCTTCCTTCGGAGAGTGAAGTGATCGAATCAATGCAATCTTTGACCAATCCCATTAGTCCTTTGGAGACTGATGCACCTACTGCGGAAGTCTTCTGCATTACCAGTTTGGATGTTCCTGAAAAAGGGGGTACTTCATCTTTGCCATGTGAACCCCTACCAAGCCCTAGGATTGTTTCCTTTGATTGGAATAGTCTAGCCGAGCCTCGTCTTCCTTCTTCGACACCTTTACAGATAAAGGTTGATATCGGGAACCATATGGTTGATCGATGCATTGTTGATGAAGGAGATTCTGTTAGTATCTTATCCTCTTATGCTTGGAGAGATTTGTGTTTCCCTAATGTTATTCCAGCTGTTAATTGGCCGTTGACCTTCGATAGAAGACCTAGTGAACCGATCGGATTCCTCCGTCAGGCACCTGTTACCTTGGGTGGAAAAACAGTCTTAGTTGATTTTATGGTTTTAAAGGACCCTATGGACTTTGATATGATCCTCGGGCGTGATTACATTTATGCTATGCATGCTGTGGTGTTTACGCTTTTTCGTGTGATGCATTTCTCTCATAACGAAAACATTGTCACCATCGACCAGCTTGCATTCGTTGATCCTCCTTATTACCCAACTGCAGACCAGTCTGATCCCTCTTCATTAGGCACTACTATGTCACATGGGACTTATGTGGCATATTGTTCCTTGAGTTCAACTGCTACTGAGAAGAAGTCTCTGAGTTCATGCTTACCTTCTCGGGACTTAGTCCCGGCTTTTGACCAAGTTACATCTCCATCTGAATGTTTAGATATGTATTCTATCTAGGATGATATGATTCCTTCCGGTGAATTTTTAGTAGAGTCTATAGTACAGTCTGCCATTCACTTGGATGTTGATCCAGTCGCAGTTATGTCCAGCCCCGGTTTGACCTTAAAGTTTGATCTTCCTACTGTTGAGTCTTTGGACTCTCCTATAGATCCGCAAATCGGTGTTCCTGCTGAGTTTGATTCTGCTTCTAGAATTTTCAACTCCCGTGATGATGAATTTGTTTCTGCAGATTCCATCATGTCCTTCAACTTTGATCTTCATCCTGAAGTTGATCTTGTTGATTGTAAGTCCTCGGGCTTGGGTACCATAGAGTCTTCATTTGAAAACTCTGCCTTGTTTATGCCTGTTGTTGATGATAGTGAAGTTGAAAGTATTTCTACCACAGTGACTTGTATCAGGTCTTTCTTTACATATGTTTTAGATATGATCCTGGTACTAATGTTTCTTGGAGACATGATTCTTAGCTGGATGTATACTTGCTTACTGGTCCTTTTCGACACCTTGTGCGACCATGTCAGGTATATTCGGAACCTTGCATATAGGTTTAGGCTTCCCCGCTGTTATGTTGCATTTGAACCTTTTTCCATCCGAATTCGCCATAGGGTCGAACCTGTTGGATATTGGTGTGTTAGCCATCTCTTTATGCATTGTGCACCAGTCCGACAGCAGACCCTACCTAACATGGGTCACCCTAGTCAGCACCCTTATGCCATTCTGGTGCCCATGCTGAGTTTTTCTCTTAGGCTCAGGAGCCTTTTTAGATTTACCATGACTTTGAGAAGAAGCTTCATATCTTTCTTCCTCATATATTTCTGGCCATCCCTGATAAGGCTCCCATCTTTGTGTTCAAATTGCAAATGCATCTGTTATGATCCCGCTTGCGCTAATGAGCATGAAGCTGGCTTCCATGCTTTTATCCCGTTGTATAAGCCTCCATCTCTGATCTCATTTCCGCTAAGCCCTGTATCATTTTTCCCTCACAATTTGACACCTTTTACCTGGAGGAGACACACCCTGAGTGTACTTATCTTACTCATGTTCCTTGCATTAGGCATAGCTTTGTTCCATGCGCTTGGAGCTAATTTCGCATGTCCCTGACACTCGTCTCCTCCCATTTAGAGCATTCTTCTTTTACTTCGAGCTCGTTAAAAACAGTAAGTAGGTTTCGAGCATTCTTCTTTTACTTCGAGCTCATTAAAAACAGTAAGTAGGTTACGAGCATTCTTCTACCTTCACTTCGAGCTCGTTAAAAACAGTAAGTAGGTTACGAGCATTCTTCTACCTTTACTTTAAGCTCGTTAAAAACAGTAAGTAGGTTACGAGCATTTCTTCCACCTTTCCTTCGAGCTCGTTAAAAACAGTAAGGAGGCTATGAACATTTCTTTCATCTTCACTTCGAGCTCATTAAAAACGTTAAGGAGGCTATGAGAATTTCTTTCATCTTCACTTCGAGCTCGTTAAAAACAGTAAGGAAGTTATGAGCATTTTTCTATATATCCTTTGACCTCATTAAAAATAGTAAGGAGGTCATGAGTTTACTTTTCCGGACTTGTTAAACCTTTACGGAAAAGATTCCTATGGAGTTCTTTTAAGCCCTTTTCAGACTCCTTAAATAGGAAAATTTTGCCGAGCATAGTTGTCTTTTCTGGCTCGTTAAAATAACTGAACCAGCATCCACTTAGGTATAGAATTACCCCTTTTCCGGGCCTTGGTGGATAATTTACGGAAAAGGTATAGTCTAGGTATACTCTTGTATGCACTAGAAGAGTTCTTCTTCCATCATTTTACACTTTTTCGGGGAAGGAGACTAACTTTACGAAAAAGGACCTTTGGAGTCGTCTTTAGGGTTTTCAGACTCTCGAAATGTCAAAACACCATTCACCTACTCGGGCTCGATGTGAAATCCACAAGATGGTTAATAGAGGACTGTTTAAGTTTTTCAACTCTATAAACAAGAAAACACCACCGAGCACAGACCAATCCAGGCTCGATATAAAATCCACGGATAGGTGTATAGAGGACTGTTTAAGCTTTTCAACTCTATAAGCAAGAAAACACCGGTGAGCACAGACCAATCCGGGCTCGATATAAAATCCACGGATAGGTCTATGGAGTTTTCTTCTAGGTTTTTTCAGACTCCTTAAATATGAAAATACCGTCGAGCATACTTTAGTTCTTTATCAAGCTCGTTAAAAAATGAAAAAGGAAAGGGAAGGGAAGAATGCTAAAATATCTTTCAATATGATGGCAGCAAGTCAACTATCTCCTTGAACAAAGCACCTGTTTTGAGTCTATCAAACAAGTTGGGTTCTAGTGTTGGCCTTAGGATAAAGCTAATATCAGAATTCCTACTCCTCCGTTTGGTTAGTCTTCCAATCATTTGGAGAATCTGTTAATGTCTCCTACATTGCAGATTTGTATCATGGTCTCTTTGTGTTAAAAGCTACCTCAGTCACTCTTGTGTCGTGCTCATTGTTCAAGGATACAACCTGTGTCGACCATTCTGCAGTTGCCTTGACCTCATGTGTCGGCCATTCCTTGGTGTCAGTATGTTTCATCATGTGTTTAGTCCTACTCCAAATCAGCTCATACCTTTTGAGTGTCCCTCGTGTTGGATGATGGAGGATGCATTAAGGCCTCCCTTCCAATGGACTTCTTCCCATCGACTTCAACTCATTGTGCTCTGGGAATGAAGTTTAGAGTTTCGGTTAGTACCTTGGGGATTGCAGTCATTAGTGGCAGTTTCCCTCGCTATTGGATAGATGGGAATACATCAATGTCTCCTATCCGATGGATTCTTCAAGTGTTCGACGGCAAGACCATCTATTTGCACTTGCTTGAATGTACTAGGTACCTTGGGTTCCATTTTCATTATTGGTGGACACCCTCGCGTTTGTTAATGGTATATATCAATGACCGGTAATCAAACGATACCTCCCATGTTCGACAACAACTCATTTATTCGCATGGATAGGTTTGTACCTTGGGTTGTTTTTGGATGAAGACCTTGGGATCCTCGATAGCATCACCTAATTTATGTTATCGCCCAAGTTGCGCAAGACTAAGCCACACTCTTTTTGGCTCTTGATGAGACATAGATCCAGCTTGTTCTCTATGGCTATGTTCTCCAGTTTTGACATAGATCCACCTTGTATTTATGTGGCTATGTTTACACTCATGTTCCTCATGGATCCACGCTTGTATTCTAGTGGCCATGATATATGCATCAGTATTTTGGATCGTGATTGTATCCTCTTGGAGGTCATGTTCCACCATTTGAACATGAACAGTTACCCCAAGGATAAGTTTGTCTGACATTGCCTTTGCTTTCAGGTACTTCATTTGAGCCTATGATTCTTGGTTTCTCCGTTCCTCCATGATTCAACTCTTTGTTATTTATAATGCATTTCGGCCATCGTTTCCCGCACTCCCTCTGGCCCCATACATTAGGGGGCATCTGTTATAGCTTGAAATGACACCTCTCCGTACGTGACGACACTTGCTTCCCTTGGTCGCATGACGACACTTCTTGAGATCAAGTTTCAGTCACACAACAGGACATTTGTGGATGGAGGAGTCATTTGGGACACTAAAAATGGTTGAAATTACCTCATTCTTGACCCATTTGATGTATATGACCCTTAGGAACATTTTTCCAGACCAAACCATCTCTTGAAAATTAGCAGAAAAGCTTGTTTTTGGCCATTTTTTAACATGAGCGCTGCTACACAGGCATGATAGTAGCATGTGTACCCTACTCTAGTGTACAATAGTAGCACTCAAACCTTCTGAGCACTAATCCACTGTGAAATAGTAGTGCTCAACTCCATATGTACGCTACTTTTTCTACTGTAGAGTAGAGTACACCCCTGTTTTGGTCAAAATCTCAAAATTCGAGTAAGTTAAGTTGGTTGGGAAACCTCTTGAGCGGTTATAAATTCTTTTCCTCTTCCTCATTGACTATATAAGGAGGGTAGAAGGGCCATGTGAGGGGACCAAGCCCAATTAAAAAGTTATGCTGGAGGAATGGAGACCCTCATCCTGTTGGTTGTGGAGCCAGATCTTCTAGTCTCATAGATGATATTGTATCAGCCGTGTTTGTACCTCATTTTTATATGATATGTAGGTGGACTGTACAGTCACCCCAGTGGGGACCATCCCCCCTAGCTGGGGGGTTCGGGGGCAGCGCCCCCGAAGAAACTTTTGGGGTTGTTTTCTCCAACTGTTTTGCGAGCCCATGGTTTTGGGTATCCCGTGGTATTTTTCCATTGTATTTCCCTTATAAAATAAAGACATTGTAATACGGCTAGGGAAGATGATGTATTAGGTTTTATGCATTGTAAATATCTCTGAGATCAGGAGAGAGATTGTGAAACAGAGAAGAGGAAGTGTAGCGGTTGTGCTGCAGGTTGTATCCCTTCACCTTGCTGGACGGTAATAATAATAAGGACTGGAAAATTCAGTGTGGACGTAGCCCAAGTTGGGTGAACCACGATATATCTGTGTCTCTCTTGTATTGTGTATGTGTGATTATATTTGCATTTCTGTTTATTGTTATTGCTCTGCGATCCCGTTTTTCTAACAATTGGTATCAGAGCCAAAGGTCTATTTGGCAGTTAAACCCGCAAGAAGCTAGGGTTTCTGGTTCGAGTGGGAGCAATGGCAGAAGAAGGGAAGTTTAAGGTCGATAAGTTTAACGGCCAAAAATTCGGGTTATGGAAGATGCAAATGGAGGACTATCTGTACCAGAAGGATCTATTCCTACCGTTGCGAGGAAAAGCAAAGCAGCCGACGGCTATGAAGGACGAAGAATGGGAGGTTCTTGACAGAAAGGCTCTGGGAACAATACGGTTGAGCCTGGCTTCGTCGGTGGCTTTCAATATCTCAAAAGAAACGACAACAGAGGGTTTGATGAACGCATTGGGTAAGCTGTATGAAAAACCCTCGGCCTCCAACAAGGTATTTATAATGAAGCGTTTATTTAATATGAAGATGTCTGGAGGTGGATCTATTACTGATCATTTAAATGAGTTTAATACGGTTACAAATCAGCTAAGTTCTGTAAGTGTGAACTTTGATGATGAGGTTAGGGCTCTTCTAATCTTGTGTTCATTGCCAGAAAGATGGAATAGCTTGGTCATGGCTATAAGTAACTCTATCTCTGGTTCAAACACCTTGAAATTTGATGATGTTATTGGTGTTATTCTTAGCGAGGAAATGCGAAGAAAAAGCACAGGTGAGACATTAGGTAATGCATTGACCATGGAGAGTAGGGGAAGACAAAAGGAGAGAGGAAAGAGCCAAGGTAATCATGGAAAGTCTAAAACGGGCAGATCCAAGTCCAGACTGGGAAAGATAGAGTGCTGGAACTATGGAAAGAAAGGACATCTGAAGAAAGACTGCAAATCTCTAAAGAAGAAAGGAGATGCACAGAAGGAAACTACCTAGGAAGCAAATGTAGCAGGTGATGTGTTACAAGATGTTTTGATTCTTGCATTAGATAATACTAGTGATTATTGGGTAGTAGATTTAGGAGCTTCATGTCATGCTACACCCCATAGGAAATACTTTCATGAGTATGTTCCTGGCGACTTTGGACATGTTTTATTGGGTGATGATGAGCCATGTAAAATTGTTGGTATGGGTAAGGTATGGATAAAAGTTAAGAATGGAACTGATTGGTTGTTGAAAGAAGTTAGGCATATTCCTGCTATGAAAAGAAATCTGATCTCAACAGGGAAGTTGGGAGATGGCGACTGTCTATCTACGTTCGGAGAAAAGTGGTGGAAGATCACTAAAGCATCAATGGTGATAGCAAAAGGAGACAGAGTAGGTACGTTGTATTTATGTGCTCATAATACTGATCATTCTATCTCTTTAGCTTCCACAGGAACAGATACAGCATTGTGGCATCATAGGCTTGGCCACATGAGTGAGAAGGGGATGCAGATTCTCCACTCAAGGAAGTTGCTGCCGGATTTGAAGCAGGTAAGTTTGGAATTCTGTGAAAACTCTGCTTATGGAAAACAGAAGAGAGTCAGATTTCTCAGGGTTGGGAAATAGAAGAAGAATGAAAAATTAGAGCTTGTGCAAATAGATGTATGGGGACCGGCTCAGGTACAATCTCTTGGTGGCTCTCATTATTATGTTACATTTATTGATGATGCAACTAGAAAAACTTGGGTTTATTGCATTAGACATAAATCTGATGTGTTTGCTACTTTTAAGAAGTGAAAAGCTTTGGTTGAGAATGAGACAGGAAAAAGATTGAAGTGTCTCAGATCTGATAATGGAGGTGAGTACTGCGGCAAGGAGTTTGATAGTTACTGTTCATACCATGGGATTCGTAGAGAGAAGACAGTCCCAGGAACACCACAGGAAAATGGTGTGTCAGAAAGGATGAACAGAACGATCATGGAGCGTGCAAGGTGTATGAGACTGCATGCAGGGTTTCCCTTACAGTTTTGGGTGGATGCTGTAAATACTGCTGTTTATTTAATAAAGAGAGGACCTTCAAGTGCTTTGGATGGTGGTATTCCAGAGGAAGCATGGACAGATAAAAAGGTAAACTACTCATTTCTGAGAACGTTTGGTTGTGAAGCATTTGTCCATATTGATAAAGAAAATAGAACAAAGCTTGAAGCTAAATCCAAGAAATGTACCTTTATTGGATATGGGGTTGATGAATTTGGTTATCGTTTATGGGATTATGAAAATAACAAAATCATCAGAAGTAGAGATGTGATATTCAATGAAAAGGTCATGTATAAGGATCAGTTGCAGGGAAAGAAACAGGAAAAGGAAAACACAGAGTACATAGTGCTTGATGAAATTAAAGAAAATAAAGTTCCGAAGGTGCCAGAAAATCAAGAGTAGCAGCAAGTACCTGAAACTCCTGCAACTGTAAGAAGATCTACCAGGTTAAGTAGACTCCCTGAACGATACTCTCCTTCAATGTATTATTTATTGATGACTGATTCTGGTGAACCAGAATGTTATGAAGAAGCAATGCAGGTGGAAACTAGAAAGAAGTGGGAGCAAGGCATGAATGAGGAGATGGACTCATTAGTAGGAAACCAGACTTGGGATTTGGTTCAGTTTCATGCTGGTAAAAGAGCATTTCAAAACAAATGGATTTACAGGTTGAAAGAAGAAGAAGGAGGTAAGAAGCAGTACAAGGCCAGACTTGTTGTAAAGGGGTTTGCACAGAAGAAAGGTATAGATTTTGATAAAATATTTTCTCCTGTTGTTAAGATGACTTCAATTAGGACTATCTTAAGTCTAGTGGCGGTAGAAGATTTGCATCTTGAACAATTAGATGTAAGAACAACCTTCCTCCATGGGGATTTGGAGGAAGAAATATATATGCAACAGCCACAAGGGTATGAGGTCAAAGGTAAGGAGGATCTGGTATGCAGGTTGAAAAAGAGCTTGTATGGCTTGAAGCAAGCTCCAAGGTAGTGGTATCTAAAGCTTGACAAGTTTATGACAGAACAAGGTTATAGTAGATGTCATTCTGACTACTGTGTTTATTTCAAGAAGCTAGACAATGGAAGATATATTATCTTGTTATTGTATGTGGATGGCATGCTTGTTGCAGGGTCTGACATGCAGGATATAAATGTACTCAAAAGGAAGCTAGCTAATTCATTTGCGATGAAGGATTTGGGTGCTGCAAAGCAAATCCTTGGTATGAGAATAACGAGAGACAGGAAAAATCGCAAATTGACATTGTCTCAAAGTGAGTACATACAAAAGGTGTTGGAGAGGTTCAGAATGCAGAATGCAAAACCTGTAAGTACACCTTTGGCTAGCCATTTCAGTCTAAGTAAGGAAATGTGTCCCAAGAAACAAGAAGAGACAGATTACATGTCCAAGATTCCCTATCAATCAGCAGTGGGCAGCTTGATGTATGCCATGGTGTGCACAAGACCAGATATTGCACATGCAGTGGGAGTTGTGAGCAGATATATGAACAATCCAGGTAAATAACATTGGAAGGCAGTACAGTGGATTCTCAGGTATTTGAGAGGTACTACCACTGAGGCATTATGTTTTGGAGGTTCAGACATTGTTCTACAGGGATATGTTGATGCAGATATGGCAGGCGACAAGGATAGCAGGAGGAGCACCACCACAGGGTATGTGTTTACTATAGGTGGAATAGCAGTAAGTTGGATTTTGAAACTACAGAAGGTTGTTGCACTTTCAACAATAGAAGCAAAGTATGTTTCCATTACAGAGGCTAGTAAAGAGATGATTTGGCTGCAGAGGTTTATGGAGGAAGTGGGTAAGAAGCAGAAGGATAGCATATTGTATAGTGACAGCCAGAGTGCCATTCACCTTGCAAAGAACTCAGCATTCCATTCCGGGACTAAACATATACAGCTCAAGTACCATTTCATATGCTCTGTTCTGGAAGATGAAGTGTTAAAGCTGGAAAAGATACATACCTGCCAGAATCCTGCAGACATGTTCACAAAGGTAGTGACCAGAGAGAAACTGAGTTCGTGCTCGATTTTAGTTGGCCTTCTAGCATGAAGGTGAAGAGGAGAAATTTTCCAAGTCCAAGTTCAGCAAGTGTAGCAGCGGTGGAGTTGCTGTGATCAGTCTCCAAGTGGGAGATTGTTGGTTGTGGAGCTAGATCTTCTAGTCTCATAGATGATATTGTATTTGTCGTGTTTGTACCCCAGTTTTATATGATATGTAGGTGGATTGTACAGTCACCCCAGTGGGGACCATCCCCCATGGCTGGGGGGTCCGGGGGCAGCGCCCCCGAAGAAAATTTTGGGGCTGTTTTCGCCAGCTGTTTTGCGGGCCCATGGTTTTGGGTATCCCGTGGTATTTTCCCATTGTATTTCCCTTATAAAATAAAGACATTGTAATATGGCTAGGGAAGATTATGTATTAGGTTTTATGCATTGTAAAGATCTCTGAGATCAGGAGAGAGACTGTGAAATAGAGAAGAGGAAGTGCAGCGGTTGTGCTGCAGGTTGTATCCCTTGACCTTGCTGGATGGTAATAATAACAAGGACTGGAAAATTCAGTGTGGACGTAGCCCAAGTTGGGTGAACCACGATATATCCGTGTCTCTCTTGTAATGTGTATGTGTGATTATATTTGCATTTCTGTTTATTGTTATTGCTTTGCGATCCTATTTTTCTAACACATACCCCTCTCTTGTGCTTCAGTTTTGGTAAACCCTAGCATAGTTGATTAGAGGCTGGAATCCTTGGAGAACAGAAGCAGAAGACCTTGAATCTAGGTTTCGTGAAGTGCCAAGCTTGAAAGAAGGTATAACTTTATGTACTTGCTTTTATTCATCAATAAAGATCAGACGTTCTTCTCTTTCCAAATATGACCTATTAATGTGTATTAGATTTGATTACAGTTTGTTTATAATTTGATGTCTTCTTCTATTATGAATATCAATCTTATATATGTAGTCAAATGTGTTTGAGAAAGGTATCAAGTTGTTTTGCAGGTTTGGGCATTGCGACAATGGATAAGCATTGAAGAGTAAGGGAGGCAAAGCTAGGATCAACCTTCTGCATAAGGTGCCTACATATCTAAATACTAATCTCTTCATTTATTTGTCGTACTTGCAGAATGCTTGTAAGTCTATCTTTATCACCGTAAGTTGGTAGTTTCTCCCCTGAACTATAGGTGCATTTTCCCCACAACAATAGTGTCCTCCTGCTGCTCCTCCGTGTGCTTCAGCCAGTATCGGCACTTGCTCATGCGGCAAGACACATCGGCGCAATATCTCATCAGTACCCATTTTATACAACTCTCCTGCGATGAGCTGGAAGTAAGGCCTTGACTACCAATTGCTTCTTTTGACTGGTGGTGAACTCGTCTGGTGCAGTACCCGTTGTCAGAAACTGGAGGATTTCATCAAAATAGTCATCAGTGACGCCAACCTTAAATAGTTGTGCATCCGAAAACCCATCTTCAATATTGGCTGGTTCCTCTCCTGTATCAATTCGCAATAGATGATCAGGACCGACATTCAATTGGCCTGGCTTCACATTGACTTCAAAATCGAACTCCTGAAAAATAAGTAGCCAGCGGCATATCTTCCCCCCCAACACAGGCTTATTGACTAGGTATTTCAACGTGGAATGGTCAGTAACATTTTAAAATTCCCACCCAACAAATATGCCCGAACGTCTGCAGCGCGTAGACCATTTCCAGACCTCTCGATCAGTGGTGGTGTAGTTTCGTTCAGTGGACGACAACTTTCAACCAGAGAAAGCAATGGGGTGATCAAGATCTCCTTCGCTGGGTTGAGCCAATACTATTCCCAATGTGATTGATGAGGCATCGACATGTACATGGAACTCCTTACTCTAATCCGGAAATACCAGTATTGGTGCCGAAGCCATCTTCGTCTTGAGTGTGTCGAAACTATCTTGACATTCCGGAGTCCATTGAAAGAGCGCATCTTTCTTCAGTAATTTCTCCATAGGGGCGATAATCGCTGCATATCCCTTGATGAACTTGCGATAATACCCCGTATGCCCCAGATTCACTCGTAACTGCTTAACAGTGGTCGGTGGTTGCAAACTCAAAATGAGCGCAATCTTAGTCGGATCGACCAACAAACCTTGCTTACACACAATATGTCCCAACAATATCTCAAATGGTGCACAAAAAATACATTTCTTCAAGTTCAACGATATCTAGTGTTGTTGGCAGCGCTCAAGCATTAACCGTAGATTGGCTAGATGATTGCGGATCAAACCATAAATTGTCCAATCATCCATGTATACTTGCAAAAAATTCTGAATAAAGTCTTAAAATGCAACAACAACGACTCGGGAGAATATCGCAGGTGCATTCTTCAAACCAAACGACATTACAGTGTACTGAAAGCAGCCCCATTCAGTAACGAAAGTTGTCATGTGGCGATCTTTGTTGGCAATGCGAATCTGATGGTAGCTAGAGAACCCATCGGTGAATGAGTACATCTCTTGGCCGCCCACCCCTTCAAGTACTTCGTCAGTAAACGGGGTTGGAAAAGGGTCATGCAAGCAGGCATCATTTAACTTCCGCAAGTCAACACAAATGCGCACCTCACCGGTTTTCTTGTCCTGCACCACCATAGGACTAATCCATTCGGACTCTTCCACTGGTTCAATAATAACAGCATCCAACATGCGATCAAGTTCTTCCTTGACCTTTTCCTTATGTCGTGGATTCAGCCGATAAGGTCACTGTCAGACTGGCTTAGCATCTGATTTTAAAGGAATCTTTATCTCCCCTAAATCACCCATGATCCCCTTCATATCGAAAAACTTTGTAGGAAACAAGTCTTGAAACTCATGGAGTAAATCAGTGACCTTACTCATCATCTCGTCATCCCAATAGTCCCCAACATTTGCAAACTTGGGAGTGGCCTCTGTACCGATATTGAGATTACGAAGTTGCAATGGTTGACTGAACGGATTACTTGGCATAGCAGGTGGTACCACAGCGCAAATTTCTTCAGACTCGGGAATGTTGACATTCTGGGGATCGCCCTCATCCTCTGGCCCACCGATGATGTTGAAGCACTCCATGAGAGACTGTATCTAATAGTATGTGTGCAGATTGACAGGGTAGGCCGTTGGAACAACTTGAAGTACCACGTCGCAGATGAGTTGTAAGGCGTTATTGACATCAGGGTTGGCATCCACAAAAGTGAACGTATGAGTAAAGCAGACCGTCAACTCCCCCCATGTTGTAATTTCTCTGCGCAACTCGGCTGCAGTATACCATGAGCGCGACATCTCATCTAAGGTATGGATAAAAGCATGGACCCACTCATCTCTGGGTCGTGCTACCCATAATCATTAGCATTCCATCACATGATCACTAGGATTATTCCGGCATTCATACTTGCCAGTATGATAAATCTCAGTATCACCGAACCGAACCATCATCAACCTTCGACACTGTGACCAACCATCAATGGATTTCTTGTGTGTCTCCCACCAGTGTGCTGGAGAAGCCTTCAGTGCTTCCTCTAATGCCAGCAATCGTTGTGGTTTTGAGACTCGTTCTTCAAATTCTGTCAAAAAGTTGGTTAAGCCAGGCAACCCCTCATAGATTGGAAGTGTGACTGTTTCTGTCGCAACACGACATAAAGATTGTGTAATTAAGCCACATTTTCAGAGCGACACTTCGTGTAAGCGGTTCTGCCAATGTTCTAATGCATTGTTAGAGTCAGAAGATGCAGAGCTCTCGTTGCGCCATCCCAGCTCACCGTTGGCAGTAGGGTGAATATAGTCTTCATAAATATTGAATGCATGGTCCCATCCAGCGGGATATTCATCTTTTATAGGGTCAACGTATCGGCGTCCTTCAGCCGGATCCAATGGGGTTATGACTCTGAGATTGTGATTCTCAAAGGTCATCATGCGCCTCTTGAAGTTGATTACAGCTCCACTATCGTTAGCCCATCCAATCCCCAATAGCGTAGGATAGGAGCTTCCTCCCTCAACCACTTCAATGACATCAAAGTTAGCATAAGTCTTCATGCCCTCAATATCGACCGTTAGCCGCGAAACTCACCCAATGGGTGTTCCTTTCACATGGTTAGCCAACCGGAGCTGCACAGGAGACTAGCTCAATGGGGGAATCCCCATTTTCTGCCATGCCTGCTTGGTTAAGATGTTAATATCTGAACCAAGACCAAGAATAACTGAATCGACATCATAGTCACCAATCTGGATGTTCATTCTCATCTCCTTACCAGTCTTCCGTCACTGTAAAGAGTTTATTGCCGACTCCTGCTGTCCTTTCGAAAATTGCTGCAACCATCCCTCTATCTCAACCAGGGCGGCCGGATCTCAGGCCAATAACAGACAGCTCTCAAGAAACCTTTGCAATGTTCCCGATGGTGTCGACGGACCGCCCTCTGATGTAGTGTCAAAGACAGGTGGCATATCGCAAACAAAAGACATACCACGGTCTTTCTCCAAGGTGCGACACGCCTAAAGGAATGCCTCCCGTTCAACATCGATGTCAAATGGTACTGTCTTCTAGCCTGCCAACCGAATCAGCGGTCGCAAGCTATCTTCCCCATTCGTTTTTCCTCCACGAGTTACAACAGCCACCGAAGCATCTTGTGGTCATGATTCTGCAGAAATTGTTGAAATATTTGCACCCTGCATCTGAGTCTGCTGCAGATTCCCCTGTGGGTTCACATTTGGATTTTTGGTCTGATTCGGTCGCGGGGGCTGGTTCTGTATTGGTTGTTGCACTTGGTTCTAGGTTGGATGCTGCGGCTGGGTCTGATTCTATATCTGTGAAACGTTCCGAGCCTGCCATTATGCAATTAACTGTGGAAAATTCTCAACTGTATGATCATTAACAAAACAGAACGTACATTGATTCTGTAGTAGTGGACACTCTCGCTGATAAATCCCCCACACCGCACAGTGATATCATTGAAGAGGTCCACGACCACCTCATCCTCCTCCGTGACCAAATCCTCCACCGCGTCCACCCTGGTATCCTCCTCGGAATCCACCCTGCTGTTGGTACTGCGGCTGCATAGGATTCTGTTGCATGCCTTTCCCCTGCGGTGAATACTGCGGTTGCTGGACGTACTATGGCTGTTGCGGAGCCACTTGCATTGGAACATATTGTGGTATGAACTGTTGCGGTTGTTGCTGCGGTACAAACTGCATCTGCGGTTGAGGTAATGGCTGGACTACCTGTGGTTGCAATTGTGGTTGTTGTACGGCATGCTGATCGTCCTTGACATAGAATGCATCACACAATATTTCTTGTAGCAACCCATATGCATGGCAATCTTTGTCATCGTGACCCACCGATTTGCAAAATGTGCAATAAAGATTTCTCGGGGTTGTGACCATTTTTTGCATATAAGGAAAATTATCGTGACTGTGCCCAAACACCTAGAAAACGTGACACCACAACATGCTGGTGCCATTAAATGAGTTTGGTGCACCTGACACCAAATAATTATGGAAATCCGGGAAATTGTCCTTCGTATGCCCTTCCCCCTGGCATCATGTACACCATACTTCATCGCGCTGTTCCTTGTTCTTCTTCAAATCTTGCAACTGTATAGTCAAGTTAGCGAGTTGTGTCTGTATCTGCGACATCCTGGCTGCATTATCTCCAATCGATGATGCCTCTAATCGCATTGCAATCTCTAGAGCTTCACTGGGCGTCGACATGTTTTGTTGCATCAACGGAAGCCGAATGTGGGGTAGCAGTGCCGCAATGAACCACTCTTTATGTTGGACGACGCTCATATCGAAACTAACCTTTGCCATCAGCTTCTTGAATCGTTGGTCGAAATCCCATACCGTCTCATTGAGATACTACTTAATTTCCTTCAATTCTGTGATGTATTGAGCTTCGGCCTTGGGCCATCTAAATTTAGCAATTAGCCCATCTCGAATCTCATCCAGTGACTTCTCTGGGGCTCCCGTAGGGACTAGAACAAACTTCATGAACCAATCTAATGCACGACCTCTCAGATTCGTGGCTAACTGTCCTTTCTTAGCATCATCATCAGTGATCTATTTCATGGTCCATACTGCTTCACACAAAAACCAATACTATTTTGGGTTGTCTGTCGCACTTCCGCGGAACAACGATAACTTAGCATCATCGCCCGCCATTCTGGGCTTCCTTCCTCCTTTTGCTGTGCTACTACCAATTAACTTCTATGGAATTGACAAACTTGGAGGTATCGAAGTGGTATTTCTTGCTGTTTGTGAGATAGTGAGTGGAGGTGTGGGTACGTTGGTGTCGGGGTTTGGTCCTGCCTCTATCTTGGGCATAGCCTGGTCATCCCTGTCAGGACTGTGAGGTCGCTTCGTCCCATGTTGTATTCCTTCACGGTTTTGTGGTTCAATCACAGCAGGACCTTATCCTATCCTCTGCCTCTTCTCCTGTCGAAACCTTGTTCCTCCTCTTGTAAGACCACTTTCTTCCTTGGCTTCGCTCACAGTCTCCTCATGGTTTGTACCCATCTACCCCTTACCATTCCATGTACCATTCCCCAGCAGTCACGGTACCCACGGCCTCTGCCCACTAGGCTGTCTACTGATCAAGATGCATCTTCAATATACCCTTTTCGCAGATTAGCATCTTAATCGACAGTTGGAGTGACGGCAGAAACCTTCCCCTTGGTCTGCGGAAGAAATATCTTTCAGCTTCATTATAGGATTTCTGTGTGTCGACCGCAAATTCAGTAATATATCCCTCCAAGATGCTATCGCGCCAAACTTCAACAGCTCGCGATGCCTTATTATCGACTTCTTGCAGCTCCTGAATCAATTCCGAGGTCCAAGCCATCGGCTCACCACCCTGGAAATTCCTCTTCCGGAAGGTCAGCTTTGAACCCCATTCGTACAGGATGACTGGGAATTCATAGAAAAACCATTCATGCGGACTGTCGTGAATATATTTTCCCACCCAGTGATCTACTGTCAGTCGCGTGTTCCGGCTTTCTTCTTCGGAAAACTCCTACAATTTCTGATCAAACAAGCTCTGTATCTTCGGCTTCGTTGGATGCCATAACATGTCCTCCTTTTACTCTTCACACGGTCCCAACAACGGAACCATTTGTTGACCAACGCGACTCCAGTCGATAGGGGTTCCACTTCACTGTCGACACATGCTGCAGTCTCCCTGGGCACCGGCCTGGGTAGGTTTTATCCTACCCAGCAACACCTGCAGAGCAGATGAGGTCTCACCCAAGGCGTCCAGGAAGAGCAAATGAAACCATGTTTCCACCGAGGAAAGAGGAGGGTTGTGGCTATATGAACTAACTCTATTGCAACACTAAACATGAATCTCAAACATTTGACATGTATTCATAATGCATTATTTAATCACAGCATTCATTCTCACAGTATTAGTAACACTAAAACAACATTGCATCAAGGAAACATAACATTATTCATGAAGTGCGACATTGCATTACCATAAACAAACAGAAAGAACCTAGGAATTGCACCAGAACAGTTTCATCATATCATATTATCACTGCAAATCCTTAGATACAATATCTCCTCAAAGATCAGGTCTCGGCCATATCTCACAGATGCGCAGAAACAACCCAGACATGCGCTTCTCTTCACCTTCATTCCACACTCTCTCTCTCTCCCTTCTAATACCTACGACTCCTATCTATATATAAGCTTCCGCCATTACAATGCTAGTCCACTTACTAACAATTTCCTAACCAACATTTGGACAAGTGACCCAATATCTAACTAACTTGTTACAAAACCAACCAAAAACCCACATTCTGCGGTATAATTGACTCAACATTACATACTATGTGGTCCAAATGACCCAAAACCCGCATTCCACGGTACAATTGACCCAAAATACATAACTAATCTTTTGCTCATCGCCATTCACGTCATCTTCTCGCTATTCGCGCCATCTTTTGCCTTGTCACAGCATCAGAGATGCTGCGATAGCACTCTACCAAACCGCCTGCCAACACTGTGAAGTTATTTACATCCAAATCGAGAACCATCAATGGAAGCTTTGCTAAATAATTAGGAATTCTACTACTTATCATATTGGTTATCAATATTAGCTAGGTGAGGTTCCTGCAATTGATGAAGGTGTTTCCAATGTCCCCTACAAGAAAATTGTTTTCCAAATCAATCTCACTAAGAGGTTTGGCATTGCAAAGCTCTGGAGGAATGTATCATGTTAGTTGATTGTTACTCAGGGTTATATGATTAACAGAAGTGCAATTTCCAAACTCTGGAGCAATGTGGCCAGCAGTTTGTAGGCAATAGAATAGAGTCATCTTTCTTCCATTTTCCCAACCATGGAGGTTGATGCCCACTGAGCTGTTTTTCTCCGCAAAGAAAGATAATATAGGGAGGCCTGTTAGAGTATCCAGAAGAGAACCAGTCAAGAAATTGAAGGAAAGCATCAGTTTATGCTTTTCTATATTTAGATATTTAGGCATATGAATGGAATCTTTTGCCAGGAGCAGACATATATACGACTGTTCCTATAACAACGGTTGTTCCAACAACTATTCCTATACGAGCATGGCATATATACTATTCCTATTCTGCTAAGTCCTAGGGGTTTTGCGTGCGAAAATAAAACACAACCCATACCATCAGCTCGGTCCATAGGGTAGGTTGTGAGCAAAAAGTTGTCATAAAAAAACACAAGATGGAAGTTTCATCATCAGAGCACAGCAACAAATAGACTAACTATAACAATAAATAGAAATAGCAATTGGGTTTTAGACATGAACCTTGACTACGAATATAAAACAAGAACCTTCGGCTGCGCTCTGGTAAAACAGGAACAAATTGATGGTGACTCAAACCTTGAGTAAAAACTTAGAAAATGTGAACAAAAACAACAGCAAACAACAAGACAATCACAGCATATGCAAAATGGTAGCAAACACTGCTTACCCCATTAATTTTATCCACGATTAAGAACAAAGGAGGTGCATTGGCGATGCATTGAAGAAGGACATTCATGCCCTGACATGATATGGGTGCGTTAGTACATTTAACCAGGAGCTGAATTAGACCCCGATTGTCCATTAGTACATTTAACTTAGATAATTGTCCAGGAGCTAAATCAGGCCCTCACTGAGGCAGATTAAAGAGTTGGGGATCTTTTGGCCGGCTTGGAAGGACCTTCCGGCAATGATCATAAGCGAGGTCGATGGTCTAGGTTATAGGGTAGAGGTGTAGGGTTACAGTACCAAGAGTGTGGAGGTGAAGCAACCTGGGCATTTCGCATTCATGGAGAGGGCCAGCATGAGCATGGATCGAGAACGTGAAGCGACCTGCACAGGCCACCATGGAGCATGGAGGGTAAACCAACCCGTAGAATGAAATGACCTCCGGTGAAGCGACGTGGCATAATTCAGTGAAGCAACGTGGCATAATCTAGTGAAGTGACATGGCTTAATTTCATTGGCTTAATGAGCGAGGAATCTACTACAGGGTCGACGATGGTTTTTGGGTGAATGAACGCCTATGACATAATTAGTCCCTGTTGTAGGTATAGATTATATGTTCCACTCTTTTTCATTAATTTGTACAAATACATTCAATATATTTAAAATATATAATGTTAGTTTAAATATTTTATTTAACTATAAATATTTAATAAAATATATTTATATGTCTTGAAATTTTATTGGACCAAATTTTTTGATTAGATTAATATTATCATTTACAGGAATTAAAAACATTAAAAATAAAATAAAAATACAATTTATCTTTTTTATTAGTGCAGTGACACTTTATCGAAGCCGTAGACGCGTACAGGGTTCCAATTGGCGAGGACTATCAAATTCGAGTCAACACTTTAAAGGTCACACCTTTACCTGAGCTGTACACGCTGCCAGGGCCGCAAATTCGAGTCGACACTTTAAAGGTCGGCGGCCCCATGACTGTGGGGGGCTCATCAAGATCATGGTTCAAACCAATTTCTCGGTGATCCATCCTCTGTTTCGGCTTGGGGAGTTGTACAAAATAGTCTATCGTTATTGAGCAATTTCTTTCTGTTGACATTAGAAAGAAAAGGAAGCGGGCAAAGATTCCCCACATCTTTTTCTGTCACAATAGCATCACATGATAACAGTTAAATATATGCAAGAAGATTGTCACCCTACATTTGATATGTATCGTATATACACGCATCACATGATAACAGTTAAATATATGCAAGAAGATTGTCACCCTACATTTGATCTGTATTGTATATACACTTAGCATCTTCATAATCATTTTGAACATAATATTATAATTAATATAATTATAGTATTATATCTAGTTACACATGGATATTATATATTACATTTAATTTTAATCATAATTAATATAGTCAATTTTGTTTAATATATTCAATTATTCAGACAATTCATATTAACATAGGTCACCATTGTCATTAAAGTAAGTTAGGATCAATATAGTTAGTTGAAATTAATAAATTAGTAAGTCATATTCAATATAATTCAATGTAATATTTTATTTGAATATTGAATTTTTAATTATTTTTAATAAATATTTGAAATAAAAAAATGATAATATTATTTTTTATAAATATTTTGAAATAAGTTTTTTATTAATATTATTTAGTTTGTATAAATTATTAATAAAATTTTGTCATTATTTTATTTTATAATGGTTTGAGTATATATATATATATATATATATATATATATATATATAAAATGCATTTTTCAAGATATTTAGTGAGTTCTTTTTCCATATAATATTAGGAAATATTATTTTAATACTTTTTATGGTTTTGTCTTTTAATCTATTTTATATTTACAGTAAATGTAGTTTTAAGTTACATTGATTGTATGTATTTATTTTGGCCATCTTATTATATCTCTCCACACTATACTATACTATAATATAATATAAAATAAAAGAAAAGATTTATGAGAAAAGACAATGTTATTTTTTAGACTCAAGAAAACTCTTTTGAATGTTGTTATAAGGTTTTGTTTTGTGATACATGGATTTATTTAAATTTTGTGTATGCAATGGTGGATGACATTAAAAAAACTATGGAATAAAATAATGTGTCAAATTTTCAATTTCAATAAAATTATTTTTTAATAAGATTTGATTTAGGATTTCCTTATGACACATGGATTTCTTTAGATGGATTTCTCTATATTTATGGTTTATTAGTGAAAATATGGATTGAAATATAAGGTTTATGTATTAAGAGTTTATATGAGAAAAAAAAGAGGAGATTTTTTCTAAGGGAAATCTTTGTATGGATTATATGTTCTCTATTAACATAATTGAACATTCAAACTTATGAGAAGAGGAAAGAGTGATGATCTTGTTGCAAAAGGGTGGAATTATCCTCACGGACATGAGGACAATCATAAGTGATAAATGGTAGTGGAATCTACCCTTCATTTTATTTTGTCCTTTTATGCTTGATTGATGATTATGAGTTGATGGATGAAATATTTGAATGAAACCGATATGCATATCCCCTGTGCCATTGAATATAGTCTTGTTGGTTATCCATCAAGTTGCATCATGAATTTGGTTTGTCTTTCAAGCTTTTTCCTATAGAACTACTCACATTAAATGCATCATGTCCTTATTATTGTGTCTTGTGGATGTGATTTAAGTGAGATGTAACTTGCTTGATTCCTATAATGCAAACATACTTATGCATTGTTGTCATCGTATTATTGATGAGAAATATCCTCCTCTTTGCATATCTAAAGAGAACACAACATTCATTGGGTGATGGATGTTAGACGAGTGCACCTTCACATTAACAATGCATATGTGAAAATGGCTATTAAAGGGTATATGTGCATGTTAAGGTGGGGTATTTAGCAAAGGATATGAAAATAAGAAGATGCAAAGGTATCAAAGTGTTTCCAAGTTATGTTTGACAATGCAATGAGACATTTCAATGATCCACAAGTTTATGTGCCCAAGTTGATGGATTCCAAGTTCCAACAAGGGCATGTAAATCGTTATGCATGTGTGTGATGCAAGGTGGCACTATAAGATGCAAAGGGTGATACAAATGAGTTTTTCGAACCTACCTCATTGACATTTTGTTGTGTTTAATAGAATATTATCATTTTGAGGAAACACAAGATTTGAGCAAATGATTATGTGATTTAGCACATGGATTTCAATGGCAAGTATGGCGATATGGGCATATACAAGGGAAAATAACAATTATTAGTGTATAAGAATAATCTCCAAAGTCATCTCATGTGATTCTTAGTTCTTGTGTTGTGTAATTTCATATTCATGTTTCTAAACACCACTACTCCTTGGTGGGTTTTTTTATACAATGTATATATACAATATGGTGGTTTCATATTGTTATTTTATGATTGTAAATGATTCAAAGTTTATAATTCTAATTTATAATGTAATGAATAGAAACCACCCAATATTTGGCTCAACAAACTAATGAGCATAGAGACATATTACCACCAAACATGAATATGATTTAGGTGTTTTGATTACATAAATATATAATCTCCAATATCGTCAATGACTAAATTACTCATATATAAATTTATGTAACAAACTCACTCAACTACAATATTAATTTAAAAAGGTGTAATATTCTTATTAAAAAGCTTTTGATATTAATACAAATTTAAATAATTAAAACATAATATTTTAATAAAAAATACTTTGATATTAGCCCAGTGGGTTAGTTCAAGTAGTTGAGTGTTGTGAATTGCAAGCAAGAGGTCACATAGTCAAGTCCCCAAGTTGGTTTCTTATGGGCCTCACTAGATGTCCCTATTGGGTTAGGTGCCAATATTGCAACCAAACGAGTACCATCCAAAAAATGAGAGTAGTGCCTCGGGGGTTTCTCGTGATTAATTTCCTTGAAAAAAACTTTGGTATTAATAATAATATTAAATGAGACTCCTCCCTAAGTTCAAACCTCACAAACATAAAACCTTGTATATTAAATTAATTTTATCAACTAACTTTACAACATCCTTTCATAAAAATTAAAAAAAAAAGCAAATAAACTACCATGTGAGCATAAAACCTTGTATACTAAATTAATATTACCAGTTAAATTTGAAAATATTCATTCATTCATAAAAGTTAAAATAAAATCTAATAAGGCTCACATGAGTATATTTTAGAAAAGAGTTATAGATTTAGGATGGATACCTATTTTAGATAATGGAATCTACAAAGACTTATTAGAAATTGTGTATAAAGGTTATGCTTGGTACATTGAGTGTGATATGATTTTACTATAACAAATCAAACAAGACATGGCATTATTATTTATGGTACTACTACATATATACAAAATCATCTTTACCCTTCCTCGATCAAAATGATTAATGGTTGTTATATTCAAGGTTTCATGAAGTTTGATAGTCTCTCTTTGTACCCACTACACATTCCCTAGTTGATTCTAGTTCTTCAAGGAATGCAACAAAAATAAATAATATTCCCAATTCCTATTAAAAGAAACTTTACAAGCCTCACACCAACAATGGATATAAAACAAAGTCACTATATGTGAATATTACGCCCCTTTTGTGTTGAAAGTATTCAAATAACTGAGAGGGGGGGGGGGGTGAATTAGTTATTAATGTGCTTAAACAATTTTACATTCCTTTTCCCTTTTAACTTTGATGAAGTGTGACAATCAATATGATATGAGATGTTCTATGCACATTCCTTTATAGCATGTATATTGTTATAACATAATTAAATATAAGGCATATAAATAATGTTCAATCACATAAATATGTAGAGGCACTGATTTTCCTGAGGAAACCTATAAAGGGAAAAAACCTCTTCTTCTTAGGATGAAAGGCAAGCTCCAACTTCTCTTTACATTCTATTTTATCTGAGCTACAACCCAGATGAGGCTGCCACCTCTGTTTCTTCAGCACCAACTGAATGGAAGCTACAACTCCCAAATGTATAAGCACCAACTTGCAAAGAAGACTTTACAGTCTTCCCTTGCTCCTCCCTACCACCCTATGTAAGAAAATTTTCAGTCAATTATATCACACTGGTTCAGATATATCAGTACATACCCTTTTTATTTTGTTCTGTGCTGCTACAACTTGAGTTTCTGGGCATTATGTTCTTCATTAAATCGAGCCATACATTTTTGTTCTCATTTTCATCTAATCATAGCTTCATCAGCAACCACTCCTCTTCATCCTCTCGATTCTCACACTAATTTTGTTCTCATCAATTGTTTTTTATAGATGCTAAAGTTATATGCCTTGATCTCTTTAACTTCGAGATATACCAATTCTAAAACTGAAACTGTCTTTTTAACTCCCAATTCAAAAATTGAACTGTCTCTTTGAATTCCAGAATTTACACATTGTAACTGATATTTGAACTGTCTCTTTGAATTCCAGAATTTACATGCTGTAACTGACTAATTGAAAAATAAATAAATGTTTGAGAGTCGCAGCTTGTCCGAGTCACGACTATTTGAGTCATGACCGTTTGAGTCTCAGTCGTCTGAGTCACAGCTGTCTGAGTCACGACCGTTTGAGTCTCAGCCGTTTGAGTCACGACCGTCTGAGTCGCAGCCGTCTGAGTCGCAGCCGTCTGAGTTACAGCCGTCTGAGTCACAGCTTGTCTGAGTCACAACTATCTGAGTCACAACCATCTGAGTTACAACTATCTGAGTTGCAGCCGTCTGAGTCACAGCTCTCTGAGTTGCAGCCGTCTAACAACATTCTTTTCTTGTATTTTAATCTCGGTCGTAGCTTTAGTAAACTGAAGTTGGTATGGTCTGAGTCACCCACCTTGTCTACTTTCCAACCATCAATGACAACTGAATTAAAGTGCCAACAATCTCTCCCTTTGGCATTGATGAAACCTAAAATTTATGATGTTGCAAGTGTAATCATCGACTGCTTGTTATCTACAACTACCTAAACTTCTCCCCCTTTGACATCAATGTCAAATAAAACATGACAATACATCTCCCCCTATCAAGATTAACTCAGAAATCAACAAAGAAAACATTCTGGAATCATCTCAGAATTACATCAGATATGCAATAAGCACAAACCCCCCCTGCCAAAGTGAACAAGTTAGTTGGAACAAGATATGACACCCAACTTCTGGCATAGATATTCAAACTGGATTTTGGATAAGGGTTTAGTAAAGATATCAACAATCTGTACTTTAGAAGGAATGAAATGTAATTGGACAACTCTGTTTGTAGCCTGCTCCCTTAAAAAATGATACTTGATTGGAATGTGTTTGGTCTTGGAATGAAGAACAAGGTTCTTTGACACACTAATGGCACTTGTGTTATCACAGTGAATATGAATAGGTTTAGTATATTTCACCTCCAAATCAACAAGAGTTTGTATCATCCATAATACCTGTCTACAGCATGTTGCAGCAGCTATGTATTCAGCCTCAGTAGTAGATAGAGAGATAGAACCCTTCTTTTTACTCATCCATGCTACTAATGAATCTCCTAAGAAGAATGCACCTCCACTAATGCTCTTTCTTTCATCCAAACAGTTTTCCGAGTCAGCATCTGAATATGCAATCAACTGAAAGTTTTGATTCCTAAGATACCAGAGACCATAAGTCATTGTGCCTTTCAAGTATTTGAAAATTCTCTTCACAGCTACCAAGTGACTTTGTTTGGGAGCAGACTGAAATCTTCCTACCATTCCAATAGCATGCATGATACTAGGACGAGTTGTTGTAATATATAGAAGACTGCCTATCATTGACCTGTATGTTCTTTGATCAACATCTGGTGAGATATCATCTTTTCTAAGCTTGCAACCAACAATCATAGGGGTACTAACATGTGAAGAATCCTCCATTTGAAACTT